>JASEVX010000002.1:136465605-136664884 GCA_031761405.1 Serripes groenlandicus | reverse complement strand
AGAGCGAGAGAGAGAGAGAGAGAGAGAGAGAGACAGACAGACAGACAGACAAGACAGACAGACAGAATGAGTTACATTTGTATATGTTAAGGCACTAAATCTTAAAGTCCATACTGAATTCAACTGTATCAAATAATTGAACTTTCATTTAAAGAGATTTTCGTTTTTAGCCTTCTAAATTTTTCAAAGTCTTCTGCTGAAGATTTGTTTTACGTGGGAAAAGGTATTCAGGAACTCCGTATCTTACACTTCTAGGCTGGGCTCCTTTCATCTTGAGGTCGAAGGCACAAGTATCGCTGGGTAACCCTGTCCTATCTATGGAACAATCAGCATCCCCATGCACATATGCCAAACAAGTCAGCATCAGGTATGCCAAAACAGTCACAAATCTACCCAATTCATTTACACTGAATCTTAAATGCATTTTGGCCCAGTTTATTAAGTACTTATTACACAAATATTTTTACTTTCACATATATACATATGCTTTTACTGAAACACTTCCTCAAGCACTATTGCAGATATAAAAGTATAAATATGATGACTTGTGAGTATGAACTTGTCATGTACTAAGGAGTGTCTCTTGCTATGGCTGTTGCTCTATGTTTGAGTTCCTGAAAAGAGAAATTATATGCATGTATGAATTAAGAGTCTCTTCCACTCATACAGGTGCATTTTGATGCCTCTGAAGTAGACATCATTTGAAAAAATTGTGACAAAAGAAGGAGTGTTTCACCACATTTGCCAAATTGTTCTCAAATTTCATTTAAATATTTTCTCTTAATTGATGGATATTTGTTGTTTTTTTTGCCAAACTTTGTGAAAAAAGGAAAAATGCTCATAACAAGCAATTGAAGAGAGATAAGGTGGGGAATTCGGTTCTTTTTATAACAATTTCTCTCTTATTATTAAAGCTAACCCTATTTTGTGGGTACTCAAAAGAATCGTCTCAATGAGACGATTCTTTTGAGTACCCACAAAATAGGGTTAAAGGGTCAAATAAAGATTTCAGAACATGCAAAACACCCCTTGTCTGTGGCTCTGAGCAATTTAAGATTTACGACATGTTTTCAACTATGTATCAAAAGTTGATACGAGTTGAAAACATGTGGGGAAAGTAAATTGCTTATTAATACAATTTGCGAGCAGTTTCTTCTTTTTCTGCAAAGTTTTTCAAAGCTATGTTTATATATATATATGTTTCATTCTAGCATATTAACATACAAATAGTTCAGTTTGTTTCATGCTTTTACTAACTGAAAACATCTAGAGATGGGTTTAAATCAGAATAATCATTTCCCACATACAACCATAAGGCTAAAAAAAAAAAGTATGTGTGGTTCAGGTAACCCTACCTTCCCTATTTTTTGGGGCCGACCCTAGAACTTTTTATCGATTTTGGGAACTAAAATAATTGAGTACGAAACTGAAACGCTTGGAAAGCGTTTATCGATCGTAATAAAACAAACATGGCGGTGGCCACAGTGTTCGCTGTGACGGTAGAAAACGCGTCCATGGCCCTTCAAAATGAATTATGAAGGCATTCATCAACTCATCTACCGTCGGGGCATTTTTTGCAAGAATTATTGCATATATTGATGAGATGTCTTGAATGTGCATATAGCAAACATTTGTAATCACTTCCGTCTGTAACAACTTGCAACAGACAACTTGCTTCTGAAGAAGAAAAAAAAGCCTACCTACCTACCCTTTTTATTTGACCAATGTTACCTGAACCACACATATTTATTTTTTTAGCCCAATCTGCCTCCGATCACATTGAAACTTCGAGGCAAAATCAAAGAAAATCTTTATAAATTAAATGAAGGTATAATTACTGGAAAGAGTTAAATAGATCGTGTTAATAGGAGAAACTGCTCGTTTTCAAACAATGTCTGCTGTAAAAGTGACAAAAAGCGCCTGTATGTTGGAAAGGGTTAAAAAGTGAAAACTTATCAATTTGATAAATAAACAGATTGAAACAGCAAATTATCAGAATAGAATTCACTGTTTTTCTCTAAAATTCTCTGGAAAGCTTTTAACCCTTTCCCTCATATAGACGCTTTCTGACGCCTCTGCAGCAGACGGCTTTTTGAAAACATAGTGACAAAAGAATAAATTGCTCAAAACAAGCAATTTTTCCTTTAGACACAATGTTTTCAACTTTTAGTCATAGGTTATCCATTTAATTATAGAGATTTCCTATTTTTTAACAAAATATGTTCAAAGTTGTCTGCTGCAGAAATGTCGTATTCATGAGGGAAAGGGTTAATAAGAAAACATCTCATATTTACCAATTCTAACTAACCATACTACTAAACATCCAATTTAAAAGATTCACTTTACATGACTGTATTCATAATGATCAATTACAAAAGACGATTTAGACAAAAACCATTAAAAATTACCTCAGGCTACTGTTACTTAGTAAGGAAATACACAACATATGTCAAAACCTACTTGTCAATGTTTATACAGTATAATGCTCCAATACACATGAAATTCAGAGACCATGAAGTTACACTCATTCAGTCATTAGGCCTTTCCAACATACAGCAAATCTGCAGCAGACGACCTTGAAATTTTACTGAACATGGTGGCCCTAGATCGCTCACCTGAATTATGCAATGTGATTTCTAATACAAAACACGTCAAGACAATTATTCCGACAAAGATTCAAATGAAACCTCCAGTGTTAACAAGATTTTCCTTCATTTGGCCTAGTGACCTATCTTTTTTACATAATATGACCCATATTCGAATATGGACTAGATATCAAATATCAAATCAAATATTCTGATAAAGTTTCAACATGCTCAAATCAAAAAATGCCGCATCAAGAGTGTAAACAAGATTTTCTTTCAATTTGACATAGTGACCTAGTTTTTGACCTCATAATTGGCCCAGTTCCAAACTTGTCCAAGATTTGATGGAGAGTGATGGAGATGAATGTTCTGATTAACTTTCATGAAGAAAGGATGCAAAATGTAGCCTGTAGAGTGTAAACAAGGCAATTGTTGATGACACGACGGACGGACACCGGACAAAATGGGATCACAATAGCTCACCTTGAGCACTTCGTGCACAGGTGAGCTAAAAATATGAAAATCTTAATAAACGAGGGTCTAATTATTGAAAAGAGTTGAAAACATTGTGGCAAAAGGAGAAGTTCATAATAAGCATATTCATCTTTTGCCAAAATGCTTTTAAAAGTCTTCTGCAAAAGCATCAGATAGCGTCTGTAAGTTGGAAAGGGATTAATTACATGTACTTGATGCACCATATAATAGTTGAGTAGGAAGGTGGGGTCCCCATGCACCCCAAGGGTATATTTTTTAACCTACATTTTTGTAATCCTCAGGGTATCTAGTAAATGAAATTGTATGTTCCCAATGCGAAATATTGTCCCATGGGGTCGAATGGCGGCCATTTTGATGGCCATCTTGCATTTCTTACGAAAATTAATAATTGGCATAATATACAAGTTTCATTTCATAATTTGTCCAGATAACTTAATGCACAGCAATTCTCCAGTCTATCTACTTCTTTTTAACTCTTTCACACTGTCACACATATAACAAATTTGCAGCAGACAACTTTGCAATGATCTGGTGGAAAATAATGAAAAGCTGTAAAGATGCTGCAGACACATTTTGACGCATCTGCAAAATGTAAAGGATTAAAAATAAAAATTATCTAGGAAAATATGTTAAACAGAATTGAAGACATTGTGGCAAAAGGAGTCTGCTTGATATGCGTGAATATGCGTCTGCAGATGGGAAAGTTTTAAACTGGGCATAATATTGTCTGTTTTGTGGTTTTATTGATAAATAATAAAATTTAAATATTCTGACAAACATCTTGAAAAGTGTATGTGGAATTCACAAATCTTATAATTATTCCTTAATGAAAGCACTGTATACATACTAAGATTAATGATTGGCACGATTACTCATTTCCATTACTGTTTATGTTCAATAATTAGTTGGCTGTGTGTATGGTCAACCTACCTTAGAATGGAGATTGATCATAAACAATGAAATGCATCAATTATATTTCAATGAAGGACATTCACTTCGTTGACAAAAAAATGCAAGTTATGATACACTTTCACTTAACCCCACCCCTGATATTCCAATATGCCCCTCAGTTGATAACTGTTTTTTCAACTACTATAATGTAAGTGTTATGCATAACTGCAGTATGGATTTCCGGCGACATTGATACGTTGCATCAACATTCTCTTGTTATCGATTTCAAACAAGTAATCTATAGTCATTCGATAAATTAAATTAAAGATAAAAGCTTGCTTATGTTATTCTTGCTAATTATGTAAATGCTACATGACAGATGAATTTGCTACCTACTTTATCAATTTTGAACCCTGCTTCTAGCGTAACTGGGTCAAAAGTTTTGTGTAACAGGTAATGGGATAATTCCAAGACATCTAGCTTCACAGCGGCATTTTTCATATTCTAAAAATCCTTATTTGACCCTATTATGCTATGTTGTGGGTACTCAAACGAATCATTTCAAAGAAGTTATGATTTTCTCTTTTAATTTAGTACCCACATCATAGGGCTTGGTTGGAAAATTAGAAAGATATTGTGCGGAAAATAGCTGTACAGCCGTCCTTTATCTGGGCATCTGTTGAACTCACAAAGTGCTTGTCTTCACAGGTCAGCTGTAATTGCTTGTTATGTTTTCTAACTAGAGGCACTGTGTTTCTATTTGATTTGGCAGAGTTTTGTCTCAACGCTTAGTGAATTAGAGCACTGAAGTATAAATTTAGCCAGTAGGTTTTATTGCATCTTCAGCATATTCAGTTTTTCTGTAATATAAACAGACTACGGGTCAAACACTCTTTGCCGAGCTCTAGATAACGGGTATTTTTCATGCTCTAAAATCCTTTTTTGACATTTAAATCATATATTGTGGGTACTCAAAAGAATCGTCTCAGTGAGACGATTATTTTGAGTACCCACAACATAGGATTTGGTTGAGTAACAAGAGAAATATTGTGGGAAAAAAGACCAGTTCACTCCTTCTTAAATTATCTAGTTCTCTGCTCTTTGAATTGCATGACACAACCTAGTCTAAATGCAGCGCTAATTTGTCTCATCTGCAGCAGATGAAATTTGAAAAATAAAATGCCAAAATAAATATCATTTTTTTTTCCTTTTCAACACATGACTATATAACCCCTATTTTGAAAAACATGGCCATAACATTTTGCAATATCTCTATAAAATTTAATGACAGTAAGATTGATAAATAGAGTTGAAAACATTTTGAGCAATATCTCCCTTTGCCACAATGTTTTCAGGCATCTGCTGCAGATGCATTGGAATACAAGCAGTGGGAAAGGTTAATTAACAAAAACCCTTAGCGGTGTTGTTTGGTACAGATGTTTTATAGTCACTGTGATCTTTGACCTAGGTCAGTGAAACATGAACCTTTGCACGAAGTTTGAAGGAATTATGCCCACAAATGAAAGTGCTTGAGCAATGACATTGTTTCACAGCAGGTATTATAGTCACTGTGACCTTGACTAGGTCAATAAAATGTGAATACATCAAACTCTCTTGACAATTAACCTGTGAAAGAAGTATGAAGGAGTTCCTTTCCGAAATGAAAGTGCTAGAGCCATGACGCCATTTTCATACAGAAGTATTACAGTCACTGTGACCTTGACTTTTGACCTAGGTCAGTGAAATGTGAACCTGTCAAAGCTTTTTTGTGTATGGAGTATGAAGCAATTCAGTCAAATAAAAGTGCTAGAGAAATGACATTGTTTTCTGCATATGTAATATAGTAACTGCGACATTGACTTTTGACCTAAGTCAGTGAAACCCTAACTCATACAAGATGTGACGCATGTGAACATTTGGATTAAGTTTCATAGAGAACAGCTAAGAAATGAAGTTGCAAAATTGGTAACGTTTTTGAAAAAATAATATAGTCACATTGACATTCACCTAGTGAATCGCAAACTTATACAAGAGGCTATGCTTGTGAACATTAACAATACATTTTATAACAAGAGCACCGCATACGGCACAGACGCTCGACTGATAGGGAGAAAACAGAAGAAAAAAAAAATGAGCTAAACAAAAAACCTTAACCAGACGACCACGCCGACGACGACACCAGAGTCATGACAATAGCTCTCGTTTTTTTCAAAAGTCGAGCTAAAAATTGGAAGTGAGGTCACTAGACACAGGAGAGAATGGCATTGTCGGGACACCTACATGTAGATACTGGCGAAATTTTATTTCTATAATCATATAAGTTGATATATCTAATATTTTTACTTGGATGTTTTTAAAGTTTTTACAGGTTTGTGAGTGAGTGACGCGTCGCGTACTGTTGGGCCATCGGTTCCAGTTTTACTATCGATTATCGGTTACGATCGCTTTGCCTCAATCGATTAGACATCAATTATATAATCGGTTCATACAGTATTGAATTGCTCTCAATGCTTCATATTATTTATGTTTGATAAAAAATATACCAGCTTAATGTCTTGTTTTTACTAGGTTGTATAATTTTATTGCCAAAAAAACACTTTGTTTTGGTCTGAAGTTGTTGTATTTACATGCTAGCCCAATAAACATGAGTTTTCAAATGACTGCGAGAGTAATCTCCCAACACTACAGTCACCGTCACCGTTTTGACAATATGTGGAGGTGTTAAGGCCAAGCTATAACTGAACCAAATATACTACTGCAAACTTATACTCCAGGTGACAGGTGTACAACTAAACAAAGCCATAAACATTCCCGGAAAGTTTTGTGAGTCTAGATCAAATACTTTAAAGGAGAAATGCAGGATACAAAAATCACTATGAGCAATTTCCACTATTACTACAATGTTTTTCAAAATATTATCTGCTCCAGATGGGTCAAAATGCATCTGCCTGTGGAGAAAGGTTATTTAGGAATGTAGATTTATTTTTTGTTAAAACAAAAACTAAAATTTCCAGATATAAAAGAAAAAAAGATATCAATAAAATGTTTACATAAATGTGAAAAGACACATTTGTGTCCCTAGGCAACCATTAAATTAGTGGAGAGAATATTTCAGTTTCAAACACATCCATCATGCTGTCTTAACCAAGATGAATATTGATGCAATTTCAGAGCTCTAGATAATGCAAGTATTTCGAATCCGTAATTCTTTATTTGAACCCTCAAACCCTATGTTGTCATTACTCAAAATAATCGTCTTGGCGAGACAATTTTTTGGAGTACACACAACATAGGGTTTGGTTTGGTAATAAGAGACATGGTGGGGATAAACCTGTTCACTACCCATTATCAAGGCCATCGCAATGTGTATCGGTAATTGGTTTTCTTCAGATACAGATATCATCATTTATTCTATAATAGATCTACTTGTGTGAATGGTGTTATGCTCAGTTTTCAACAGTTACTCAGTTACGTCACTCAAGAGCTCAAGATAAGGGGCGTTTTGCATGTACTAAAAATCCTTATTTGACCCTCTAACCCTATGTTGTATGTACTCAAAAGAATCGTCTCAGTGAGACGATTCTTTTGAGTACCCACAACATAGGGTTTGCTTTAATAATAAGAGAAATATTGTGGGAAAAAGAGCTGAATACCTTTCCTGATCTGGACCTCTGGTCACTGCATTTCCTGGGTTAATTACCAGTACTACCAGTATTATTTATCCTGAAACTTATGCAACAAGCGTAATGCTATTCTCTCAACCCTAAGTGCCAAGGAGGGAAGCCATTACAACCACTACTCAAGTCTTTGGTATAACTAGACTGGGGATTGAACCCTGATCTCAAGCTACTGAGGCAGACGCTCTAACCACAATCTCATTAAAATCAGATCAAACTACTTTGCTGTAAGTATATTGGACCTATTGACACCACATAACAGTTACAGGTAAATCTTGAATTTACCCTACATGAACTTAAATACTCATTAGCACCTGCTTTAATTTTTGTCCAATGAAACTGCACAATACAACTAATACTCATTTTTTTATTTAAAAGAAACAAACAAAGGAAACAATTTTTTAACACAGCACATACCCCGACACAGACATAATATTATAAAAGTGACTTTGACCTTTGTGAAACATGAAACCTGTCCAAGAGCTGAATAAACACATAACTGAATAATGAAGGAATTGCATCCACATATGAAAGTGCTAGAGCGATGATGATATTTCATGCAGACATGTTATAGTCAGTGACCTTGATAGAGGTGACTATTGAGGCCAAAAGAGCCATCACGATAGTATTGTGAACAGTGATAGTAAAATTCATATTGCGATAGTAAAATTCATATTGCGATAGTATTGCAATAGTCTAGAAACTATTGCGATACTATCACAATTGTTTTTTTAACCTTTAAAAGATATTTGTTTTTGTGGCGATTGGTTTGACAATCGCCACAATGCTAACAGAAACAACAACAACAACAAATATTTACATAGTCGGTTTTGAAAAATCGGTTGATATTTATTTTCCTTACTGCAAACTAATTTACTCACATCCGTTATAGTTCCATCATTGATGCCAAGACGCGAGTAATACTAATTATGTCAGTGCTTCTTTGGTACCGGATTGTTACTAATATTTGAGTTTTATCGAGACATTATCTACATAGAGTTAAAATATGATAATATTATCTTCGTCATGATTGGGCTGATAATAAATATCATTGCGCGTTCTATCTGCCTTGCAAATAACTGATGATACTCAAATCTGGAAATTCCAAAAAGGTTCTATAAATAGCTCGCGTAACTGTGTTCTTAATCTCAATATTATAAACGGTTTATTTTGTAGTTGTTTAAATATATGAAAGCGTCTAGATGATAAGACTGGTTTACAGTTAAAGGACACACGATGTCAGTGTGTACACACGTTATGTATACACGTCTGCACGTTCTAGAGTCAATTAGCAATCAATGCTGAAAGTGTAGCCTAATTTAGTTTGGAGATCGAGCATTATAATATATGCCTATATTTTTATAAATTGAACAGTTTGGCAAATAGTGAAATTGTGCTTTTTGTGCATGTTTTGTGTTTGTTATTGCACTCAAATTTTTCGAAGCAGTTTAACAACCTCAGAGACATAAATACACTGTGTTTATATGTCTCTGACAACCCTCAATCATGCAATGTGAAGGGACTAAATTGAACAGACCTGTTTAATATCGGACATCATTGAAACAAACACCGAACTAATGGATACTGTTTTCTCTCCTTTCTTGATAATTTTGTCATTTCTAAAGTGTACAACATAGTTTATCTTAATATGGCCAGAGACATATAAACACTTATATATGTTTATATGTCTCTGAAATGGCCTAGCGACCTGGTGATGAACATGTGATTACCCGAACAATTTAGATCACAAATAGCCATTCTAATGAGCTAAAACGGTAGTCTATCGAGTACCAACTATATTTTTTATAAGTTTGGAATGGCCTAACATCATGACCAGTGTCAGAACGTAACTAAAAAATCACCAAGACAACATTCTGGCAAACTAACATTATTCTACTGTTAAAAGATGCAGGGTTGATACATTCTCAAATTTACCCGCACCAGAGCGCCCTACACCGATATACTGCTTGTTACTTTTCAGGATTTTCCATACGATCGCCACTACAGTGCCATTGGCGCTTTGATTAAACTTGGCACAGGGGAGAAAAAAAATAAAAACTAAAAATAAAGCAAAGAATCAACTGAGAGTATCAAAATGCTTTACTCAGCATTTCAAATATGATAATAATATGCTGAAAACAAACCTGCTGTTTGCAGGTAATAAAATGAAATGAAATTTAAAGTTAACTGTTAAAACTAGCACATGAGAAAGCTAACAGGAAAGGCTGGAAACTTGAAAATCTTTAACAATGAACTGTAAAATTGAGTTTGTTATGTCTTTTGCCCTTTGAGAATGAGCTGGTACTTTTGTAAAGAATGTCTTTATATCCGTGGATTTAGTTGTGTATTCGTATGATTTTGAAGCTGTTGAAGAACCCGGTTTAGTTGATATAGACGGGTGCTTCCTTGTCATATTCATTTAAGTTGGAAGTGTTTCCGCTATACTTTAAAATCAGTTTACAGTGTCTGCAGGCTATTCTGTTTTTTGACACTTAGTCCTTCTCTTTGACGAAGCCAAAGTGCTGCCATACCGTGGATTTGGCCTTTTTATTTTCCACTATTTCAAAATTAGCGCTGCATTCGGCCATTGTTGTTGTCATAATCACTATGCAGAGGTATTGATAGAATTAGGTCATTTCTGATACCCCCCTCTAGTGCATTTGAAGAACATGTCTAAAAGACGGACCTGTCGTATTTTTATAGTAAATGTGCTTGCGAGTAAATAAAATGAAATAACAACGATTTGAGACTTCTTCTTTCAATTGACATTACTTTTAATTGTGATTTTATAGAGCTAGCACCAGCCTTTATTTATTTTTTCCGGAACTAAGACCTATCCATGATCACAAAGACGCTTTTTATATACATGCAAGCGTTTAAACTAAAAAATGGATCCGATGACAATTTGCCGAAAATCGTTCAGATTTGTTTTATTTATATGAAAACTATTGTTAACAATCGATAGTTGAACAAACTATTGCGATAGTTATCAACTTGAAAATATTCTATCGACTTATTGCTATCGAGAGCAAAGCTATCACAAAACATCGATAAGTCGACCTATCATTACACCTCTAGACCTTGACCATTGAGCTTGGTCAATGAAACATGAACATGTCCAAGATCTCTAGGCACTGAACCTGAATATGAAGTATAAAGGAATTTTGGGAACAACTGAAATTGCTAGAGTGATGGTGTCGTTTTGTTCAGGCATTTTATAGTAGTCACTGTGACTTTGCCCTTTGACCTAGGTCAGTGAAATGCAAACTCATACAAGAGACTATGCTTGTGAACATATGTATAAAATTTGAAAGAATTCTGTCCACAACTGAAAAGTGAAACTTGCTAGAGGGAATTCAGGGCTGCAGATAAGTAGAGTATTTGCTTAAAAAAACAAAAGAATTGTCAAAAAAGTATTCAAAAGCAATTGTTTACATTTATGTTGCTTAAATAATTTACATTAATGATTAAATCAAACAATATCAGAATGGAAAAAAAAGTTTTTATGGCTTGATGTGAACGAGACAAATACTTATCTTAGATGTACACTGTGCATACAGATTAAAGCAAAACTAAATTCAAAAAGTGTCTGGATGAATGAGGGATCCCCAAATATGATATAGATTATCCCACAATTAAACACATTAGATAAACAACATTGAAATATTGTGAGAAAAGGAGACTTTGCTCATGATGTCTCCCTTTGCTACGATGATTTCAAGTTGTACAAAAAAGCGATTTAAAAAAAATAATAGGGTAAAATTATCCCTGTTACTTAAAAAAAAGCAATTGTCTGAAAAACAATGGGGTAAATACCCTATTCAATAAAAATGTTATCTGGAAGGATGAATGTCATTGTGTACAGGGCCGAGGCATATTATATATTTATAGTCACTGTAATTATTGTGCTTTGACCAGTTACCTAGGTCGGTGAAATGCTAACTCATACAACTTAAAAGAGACGATGCTCGTTAACAAATATGTATAAAGTTTTGTTCAGAAAAGGCATAAATGTGCTTAAGCGATGACATCCCTGGGGTGAATCCCTATATACCAATCATGAATGAGGACCTTGTCGCGAAAATTAATTAACCACTAGTCAATTGTAGGGATTCTCCGAGGTTGATGCATGGCTTTCAATATTGACAGGAATGTTGGTAAGGACGCCAAGATAGTACATTTATTCCCAGATAAAGCAGAGTACTGAACTTTTCTACAAGATGTTTACAGAGCTACAGATAATTTTTTGAATCAAATAGTTTTCACTACAAGTTTTTTCGAGCAATTAGTTTTTTTATACAGCCAAAAGGTATCAATTAGTTTTTTCTATTTTTCAAATCCTGAAAGTCAGATTTTATTATTTTATAATCATGTCAATAATTGAACAGTTTTCTGATAAAACTTACCTGTTTTCCCTAAGTGACCTTTCTGTATGACATTAGCTTTAGCTTTTGATTTTATTTTTGTGTTCCAACTTTTAAAAAACTGTAAATTGTGTAACTGTCAACTGTTAAACTTTTAACTTTCTATATACATGTAATGTAAGTCTTAGTCACTTATTTTAACAAACTTTTTTTGCCCTTGGTTTGTATACCTGGCAAAGTCTGGCTTTCCTCCTTTTTTTCTTACTCAACCATAACTGAACAGCTTTGATGGGATTGAAAGTTGAAATATCCTGCTTGCTCATGGTAATGGATATCAGTGTGTCTAGATTTTCTGATTTAATAGATGCCCTGTATTTATTCTTAAGGCGATTCTGTGTGCTAAAACTCCTTTCGCACTCCACACTGGTTATTGAGAAGCACAATGCTATCTTGCATAGCTTCACAAATTCTGTCAAGTCTGGATGCATTAAGATGACCCTCTTACAAAGATTCTGGAGTGAATAGTTCTTATATGAACCAAGCAACATGCCCTTCATAATTGGCCACTGCTGTGTGAGATTTGTCCTGTCCAACAGTTTCTGCACCACTTTTGTTTCTTCATTCATCCCTTCAACCTGAAGATCTCCATGTACTATTTTCACCTCTTTGTCTTCTCCATACATCAGGCCAACTTTCTCCAAAGAGTCTAGTGTTTCTGCTTCACTTGATACACTACACACTGAAGGTTCAAGCACCAAACTTAAATCTCTGAACATTTCACTGTCCTGTTTTCTCAGTCTTTGTTTGATATTTTTATGTACTTTAGTCAAATACTCTATCCTCAAAGATGAAAAATCCTTGTCACTTTTCTCACAAAACCTTAAAAGTTTTTCCCCATCCAGATAGGCAAATCTTTTGGAATCTTCATCCTTTATTTCAATACATTGTTTCATTGCTTTCAGATATTGACCATCACTAGACTCTAAGTGATTAAGTTGTCCCAGTGTACCATCAAGCAGTGGTTGTATCTGGCTAAAGCATAAATTTTGTTGTTGTAATTGCTGGCTGAAAATGCCTAAACACACATGCACATCTAGCATCAGGGAAACGAGCAACACTGTTTTATAGTCAGAAAAATATTTAAAGAGACCTTTTGCTGAAGAGGACTCTTCTGCAAAGCTTGAAAGGGTAGCCAGGATGGAACTATATGACTCAAAAACAGCCTGAACTGCATGTTTCAATCCTAGCCACCTCACACTATAGGGTTCTTTTATAGTCAGTTCTGGTTCTCCTAACACTGTCTGCATTTCTTTCAGCCGCTCCACTCGATTACTTGAGTTACTCATAAAATGGTACAGACCACTGAACATTTCCTTAAACTTATCAAGGGTTTTGTTTTTCTTCATAGAATCACTTACGGCAAGGTTAAGTCTATGTGCAATACAATGTGTCTGTAACATAAATGGAGACACTTTGGACCGTAGCTGCACACCAACACCTGTTTTTTTGCCCATCATGACTGCAGCACCATCTGTGGCCAAAGAAACAACCCTACCTAGATCAAGTCCCTGTGCTTCTAGAAATGACATCACTTCTTGAACTATAGTGTGAGCCTTCCCATTTTTAATGTGAATATTTCCTAGAAATTTTGTCATAGGTTCTCCAGACTTTACAAATCTTACACAAATTGACAAGTGTTTCTGTACAGTTAAGTCAGTACTCTCATCAAGCATTATAGAATACACACCTGACTCCAAAAGATCTGCCACTAAGTCTCTTTGAAACACAGTCTTAATGCATCCTTGAATTTCTGACACTGTATCCCAACTTAGATTGTTATACTTTATTTGGACACCATTTAGTCTCTGAAGTTCAAGCAATTTATTTACCTTCCCAGATGGCATCTCCTCACATGCTGCACAAAAAACAGTCCTGAACAGTTTAATGTCATCATCATCCACATTTATCTGTTCACCAGAATCTTCCTCCTCACAGGCGGCAGACGCAACAGCACGAGAAAAAACCATTTTCTTTTCAGCTTCATTGTGCTCAGCACTTTTATTATGCTTTACAATTGTGTCTCTTTGGATGTTACACGACCCACCTCTAGCCCAAACTGTAGCAACATTACCCGAGATACAAATATTACATTTCAAACGAGTTTCAACCCCTGATCCTTCGACTTGCAGCCAGTGAAAATCCCTTTTCCATGAAACAAACTGTTTTTCAGAAACGGAATCGCCCCGATGCTTTTCAGTTCGTTTTTCCGCTCTCGCAATCACCGTCGATACTATTTCACCTATAATACCCTCGGCGACTTCATTTGCCGATGGCTCCTTTCTGGTAACAAACCCTAGAATGCTTGGCAAGTTCAAGTTTTCACATTTGCGAACTCGGCCTCTCTTAGCAGTCGACATTTTTACACCGGAAGTAGGTTTTTTATATACACACCGGATGGGTGATTGTGGAAAAAAAGGCAATCCGTGAAAATCGCTTTCACCGGAAGTTGATTCTCGAGAACGAAAATTACGAAACTCAGATAGTTTGTAGGTTTTCCAGGGCTTAATTGTAAATGTTTTAAATACGATACTTTGTCCTATTACTAAGCTTAGTTTGACTACGACCTACATTTCATTGCAATTCGTTTTTTGATTTTTCAATTAGTTTTTAAACGATGTAATTTTAATTTCAATTCGTTTTTCTTGAAAATGAATTCGTTAAAACGATAAAACGAACCTTATCTATTACTCTGCTGTTTATCCCTTTCAAAACAAGCAATTTCTCCTTTTGACACAATGTTGTCAACTCCATTCAATAAGCATGTCTTCATTTAGGGAGATTTTCCATATTATGTTTTCAAAGGCATCTGCTGCAGATTTGTTGTATGTGGGAAAGTGTTAAATGATTAATTGATTATTCTTTTCAACTTGCAGACTTTTTTGTAATATGTTTTAAATGTTTTGTATTGGGAAGAGTTAATTTTAACCCTTTCCCTCATATATACGCTTTCTGACACCATTGCAGCAGACAGCTTTTTGAACACATACTGACAAAAAAAGAAATTGCTCAAAACAAGCAATTTCATTTTCTCCTTTTGCCACAATGTTTACCACTTTTAGTCATAGGATAACTTATGTTTTGAAAAATATGCTCATCAAGGTTGGCTGCTGCAGAATTGTCGTATGAGGGAAAGGGTTAAAGGTCCTTTTATTTGATTTATCCATTTAACAACAGTAACCCTATTGATTAACTGGATTTTCTTAAAGCATTATCTTGTAATTCAACCGAACTGTATGTGTGTTGGTACTCGCAATTATCGTCTCACAACGTACGGGTTAATAAATCACAAGCACCGCACTCTATTTACACATCTGACAGTTGATGACCTAAAAAAATGCTCTCAGAATCCGAATCAAAACAACATGGGTTACTTTCAATATATGATTATATGACATATGTTTACCCGCAAGCAACTAAATATAAGGTCAACACAGTTTTTCAAAATAAACATGCATTTAAACGGTTGAATTAAGACATTTTAAACTGAAACCAAAACTATTTACATACCACAGTGCCAGTACAGTGTACATTCAAGCTTGATAATCAAAATAAAATTGATTTTTCTCGGGAAACCATATTTAACCATTCGGAATATCTCGGCAGACTACGTTAGATGTAGGGTACTGTAATTGGCCGAGAAGTGCCGAAATGCTTATGTAACCCGGAAGTAAATAAAATGTCAAACTGTGGAAATTCAAAGTGATTAAAACGTTGTCGTCCATTTTTGCTTTTAATGCTGAGCGTTGAATAGTTGTGTTGCTTAATGGCATTCAAATGATTTTTAAATTAGAATACAGTTTAAGTAAAAAACAAAAAAATACATATAAATAATCAGGGGCCGAAAAACAAGGACCGGTCCAAAAAGTCCAATAACATATTTGGTGTGACTCGACCGGGTACCGAACCCTGAACTCCCGCTCCCGATACGCTATCGACTCATTACATCCACATGACAGTAATTGTAAGGAACGACAACTCTGTGAATGAGAATGTGTTAAAGCGCCCACCTCATGGCCAGGCTACCTGGAGCGTATTCAGATTGTTTTAACCCTTTTCCTCATACGACAATTCTGCATCAGATGACTTTGAACATATTTTGTCAAATAATGGAAAATCTCTATAATTAAATTGATAACCTATGACTAAAAGTGGAAAACATTGTGACAAAAGGAGAAATTGCACGTTTTGTGCAATTTCTTCTTTTTTTCTTACTATGTTTTCAAAAAGCCGTCTGCTGCAGAGGCGTCATAAAGCGTCTATATGAAGGAAGGGTAAGTAACACTCTGAAATCAATCGTGCATGTGCTAGTCGAATCAAACAATCAAATTACAGTTTTTGACTAGCACTCTGCACTGGACCTACGCTGGGCACAAATACGTGATTGTTAGTCGTCGCAGGATACCACTGTGATGTAGATGGTTTTCCGATGAAAGCGGCGTAAAATACCATTCATGCAAATTATTCTTGAATTTACAATAAATCCGACACTGAACGCCGTAAAAATAAGATGTTCTTATGATTGGTGTAGTCTGGGAGTTGTCCCAGTACAGGTGTAGTGTTTATAGCTTTGAATTCGCGTCGATGGTGTAGATCTGGGTTTGATCCCCGATCGGTTCATACCAAATAATACAAAAATGATAATTGTAAAACAACATCCATGTCTTATATATTGATTATAATACTACTATATATATATAGTATAGTCAATACATAAGACATGATTTATTCTAGTTCACAATTTTCTTCAAATAGTGAAAAATTTACGATGCAACGTGACGGCTGGTCACGAATACCTTTTCAGAAATACTGGCAATTCACCTATACATGACTGGGCGATACTTAACTGAAATCTGTGTTGAAAGCGTCGTAAAAAAACGCATTCTAACAAAACAGGCAAACACACATAGTGTTCAAATTGACTAAAACGTGTGTTTATATGTCTCTGACTACCGAGCACTCGGGCGTGTCCAAGTTAACATCTGTTTTTATGGTAACTTCGCTGTTAGTTAATCCTAGATAGACTGAAAACAACTGTAGATAGACTGAGACTGAAAACAACTCTAGATAGACTGAAAACAACTCTAATTAGACTGAAATTAACCCTAGATAGACTTAAAACAACCCTAGATAGTCTGAAAATTACTCTAGATAGACTAGATAGATAGCCATTCTTGCGAATATTGAATCCTTTCAACATACAAACGCTTGCTTACATCCCTGTAGCAGACGATTCCTTCATTTAGAGGGAATTTTTATAGTTTTGCCCAGGAGTTGGCAAAGTTGACGGACTGTTGTCGATTTGTTGTATGTGGATAAGGGTTCAAACAGTCCATTCGTGTGATAAGCGATATATATATATATATATATATATGCATTCGTATTAGGGACTGATTTTTGTTTAACATATATGCTGAGGGAGATCGATTGGTTGATTTGGGTTTAACGCCGTTTTTAACAATTTCTCAGTCATATCACGGCGGCCAGTTCACCTACTCATGTGTTTCCTGGTTTTCTCACACCAGTACTCCACACAAAAATCTTCCCAAGCAACTGGCTGCTTTTCCACATAGACTTAGCCCATTGGTGGAAGACAAATGACGCATGTCGCAATGACTTTTTGTCAAACGTCGGAAAGAAAGTTGGCCGAGTCGGGATTCGAACTCACAACCCCTACTCCCTGGATTGACAGCCCGTGTCGTTACCGACTGAGCTACCGGGACTCGGGAGATCGAATGCCGTTAGCTACATGTATCCAGATACTATTAAGTTTGATAAGTTTAGTAATTTCAATTCCCTTAGGCTTCCAGCCCATGAGATTACAATAATACATTCACTGCTGACTGACAGTAGCACAGCAGAGAAAACAAAACAACAAACAAATATCTGGCGGAGATATATAATATAGATGAGTTATATAAAAAAAAACGCCTGCTCAGTTTTATGTTAACATAATAACTCTTTGAATCTATAGTAAACGATGCCTACACATCAGGAGTTACATTTTTTTTTGTGGCGTAGCCAGTATCTTTATTTGTATTGACAAACGCAAAATCTGTAACTCTTGTGCGTTGTAAAGGCTATGAACCCCTTTCAATACTGTTTCTTGACTTGCCCAGATTGGCCTTTGGTTCATAGCCTTATGCAGTTTTTAGAATATTTTAATCTTAATATTATTAAGATTAAAATGTAGAGTTGAGCAGCCTTGTTAGACTACGCGGATGCAGCGGCCAGCCTTATTACGACTAACATCATTCAGCATTATATATGAGTATATGTTCATACACTGAATGATAAAATTACTTGCAAGAGACAAAGATATATACCAAAATAAGGGAGTCCGGTGCGATACCCTTGTTCTTTACGTACATAAAAAAACACCGTTCTTTTACGTGCTAAATATATTATTGTATAGCAGTGTTGCTAGAGAAACCTGTTTCATAGGAAGAATTCAAACTCTAAATAATCTAGGGACACCCAAGAATTTTCCGGTAATCTGAAGTGGATTTTTGAGAATCGGACCTCTGGAGTGACAGATTGGCCACTAACTCACATTCTTCGTTGATTTGTGTAAGGGACATTACCCATATTCGTTTAAATAAATAATCACTGAAAAGTAAGGGTTATCTTTCTTATACCGGTCCCGAAAGTTGTAATCTGCTGCCAGAGCTAGAGGTAGAAGGTTCGAAACAAGCGGCACCAGGCTGTCCGATCCAAAATGACCAGTTACTGAGCATGCAGCTTGTCTTATAATGGTACCGAGTCCCTACCTGTCTGGTTTTATGCAGAAGGGGTAAAATCGGGAAGTAGGGAGGGGTGACACTATATATAATCAACTTCCTTCACGTAGACCACAAATACAAATAGTTAACTCTGCACGGTGCGGGTAAACAAAATCAATGAATAAACAAGCATGAATCAGCATGTTACGACTTAAGAAAAACTATTTGATTCGAAAAACATGAAACCCGCTTTTAAATATATGATAACAATAGTTTTGTAGTTATATACGTAAAACAAAAACAAAAATACCTTTTCCCAACGTGTTGACCTTGATCTCCCAAAATTATTGTAAACATTTGTCTGCGCATGAACGTCCTTTTTTTTGTCTTAATATATTCCTAAAATCGCAACATTTTGCACAATAACTTCGCATTTATGAAAATATTGCCATTTTCCTAATGTAACGCGAACGGGGTCTAGGTATAGGTATAAATATTACTTCTACAGCCTTGCAGTGAAACCTTTGTGTAAAGTTGGGTGTTATTAAAAAACTATGGTTTTAATTTACATCTTAATTATAAAAAAAATATACTCGCATATAGATAGACTGGTTCACTAATCTTAATATTCTATTGCAAACTCGAACGAGAACCAGTCTAGTGACGAACTGCTACGAAAATATCCGAGAGCTGACGGTAAAATACGGCGCATGCGCGACTAACACGATTAACACGGCGCATGCGCAACCCCATTGCACCAGTGACAGTTTTTTCACAACCAATATATGCACTGGTGCTGATGCACCCGCGCAATAATAATAGGCCACCGGCCCGACACGCTATTACACAAAACAAAAGATTTATTCTATATATCATAGAAGAAACTTTATGATTTCAGTAGCGTGCCAGGCTCCTATGCCACATTTTGACGATATGACGATAGTCACAAAGAGGTTTGTCAAGCATCGGAAATGATGTGTGACCGAGCGGGGGTCGGGTATTCAAACTTACGGCCCCTTGATTTATAAGCCATTAGCGCAACCGACTTAGCTATCACAGCTCGACTTTGGACGATAACACGTTGTTTTAAATGTGGAGCACCGGTGAGAGCAAAGGCCATTTTATAAATCCATTACCTCATTTATTATTCAAGAGTTGTCTGCTTTGAAAACATATCCAATGAAAAAACATGAATCTAAAGGGCTGTACGCATACGTACTATGCCTACCAAATCAGAGTTGAAAGATCAGATACGACCCTATACATACAAAAATGTACATATTGGCATTTGTGAATAGTGTAGGCTAAGATATGTTTGTACATCTGATCAGTCTACTAATAAAGGTTGTCGTATGCTTCTAACAAGCTTAGATCTTCGTCCCTGACATAGGTACGCATCTACGTGAACAGTAGAGGCTAGATCTTGATCAGGCTGTGCCTAGAATTAGACTGATCTGGATCTACACTTTTCACAACAGCCTAGGCATACGTGTAGATTTTAACACGTAGGTTTAACTGTATATGTTATGATGAACCATATCTCCATTTATAGAAATGTTTTAAAATCACACGACAGAACAAAAATATTGCGGGAATAAGAAACAACCAGACTCATTAATTTCAAATTACAGATATCTTTTCTGTTCTTTAAGCAGACGAATAATTTGAATATTTTTCCCGCCCTGTCAAAATAAAAAATTAGCCAAACATATAAACGAGGCTGACCTATACATGTAAAAAGATATAGGTCATAGCGCATGCGTAGTTCACAAAAAAGAAATGGCGGAAACGGAGGAACTCAAGGTATGTTTTCAAAATTATTGATTTGCTAAATTGGTGCAAATATGAACAGATCTTTCATATCCCTAGAATGTAAGGCTTTTTAAATATTCAATAAACAAACTTATTGTAAATTTGATATTTATTTTGATGCAGAACAATGCTTTTTATTTACATCGCGTTTTCTGAATTTATGTCGAGTCTTAAATAATTTTAACGCGCTGTAAATAAATCGCTGCGTAAAAAAATATTCAATGTTTTAGGTTTCATTATCCAAGTTGATTGAAATAGGCCAGACATATACACGTTTTAGCGAGCTCTTCGTGCGTACACAACCAATACATTTCGATTGATTGAAACGAAAGGCGTATTTTGACAGGAACTTAATTGTCATGTGTTTTCGTGACCAGACAGAATATCCGTCTTTGTTTTACCCAGATCACTAAGTTGATGCATAGATATGATATACATCCTCCATCCCCCATTTAAAGTTTAAAACAGATGGTCATTTCTGTTTAAAAACAAAGTATGCAATCTAACTCATAATGTCAGTCAATGTGTACATATGGCATGTGCAAACTTTTTGATTGTTTTGATTATGTAAGAAAACCAAGATGAATCCATTGATTATGTTGATAGGTGTATTAATTGGAGCACTGACACTTGCACAACCATCACAGAATTCATTCGGTTTCATATTAATTTGTTTAAAAAATAATAATATAGCATTATGTTATGGACAACACCACAGTTTTCAAATGTCAATAAAAGTCATGTGTCATTCGTCTTCCACCAATGGGCTAAGTCTATGTGAAAAAGCAGCCAGTTGCTTGGGAAGATTATTGTGTGGAGAATAGGTGTGAAAAAAACCAAGAAATGCATGCGTAGGTGAACTGGCCGCCGTTATATAACTGAGAATTTGTTAAAAACGGCGTTAAACCCCAATCAATCAAATGTCAATATCTAGATCATAGATCTTTGTTTGACTGCTGGGTTACTGGATCCTGTTAGATATGTTATTTATATTATTGAACTAATATTTCTATTAAAGATTAATTCTTCTGAGATGAGTAGTAATAATAAATTTAATTGACTCTAGTGTTTTTTCATTTTTTCTCTTATTTCAAGCAAATCGTTTTAAGTTTCCGGCGTGCGGAACTTGTTGACCTGTTAGGCTTTGTGGGAATGAATAAAGTTGGTGTGAAGGCAACACTGCTGCAGCGTGCAATATCACTTATTAACTCTTCACGGGGCTGTTCAGTACCTGTACAAATCAAAATCAGGGACCTTTATAGGTAAATATACCACTTTTTATATTTATTTAGCATGTTAATATTCTAGAGAAAGTTCTTCTATGCTTTTCAGAACATGGTATTAAACTTCAGAGTTTCTGAGCTTCAAGTTCTGTTAGGATTTGCTGGGTGGAATAAAAATGGAAGAAAAAGCGAACTGTTACAGCGGTCCTTATACCATATTGAACGTGGTTGTTCTTCCCGAATCCAACAAAAAATTCGAGAACTTTCTCGGTAAATATGAAACATAAAGTAATAATTTCATAAGTTTTTGGCTACTTTGATGTTTTATATGTGACAATTTAATTGTTTGTTACCATTCATGTATGGCTTTGAGTATATGTTGTATAATTACAAAAGCAATTTTGTAGTAACCATCAGCAACCCAATGAGTATGACCATATTATTGATTATTCTTCTTTTCTTCAAGAAAACTTATCACTTACTAGCTTGTTTTTCGCCGGATTGCTCGAGCAATTCCGGTCTATAGATTGGCGATGTCTGTCTGTCAACATTTTGGTTAAAGTTTCAGATTGAGGCAAAATCCCAGCACTGGAAAGGGTTACAAACTTGAAACTTTGCCTGAAGGTAACCAGTAACAAGTTCTATTGATTTCTATGGTTACTTTGACCTTGGTTTGTCGATTTTCAAGGTCAAATTGCCAACAATCCGGCCTAACGTCTTCAGGGGTTTCTTGTTTAGAAATGTGTTGAATACAAAACACAACTTGGTAAACATCTGTAAAAGAAATCCCAACAAATACTCCAATCTGGACAGATTTGAGCCGACCATATATTTGTTTGAGGCAATCAATTTGGTTGACTGTTGCATCTTATTTGAAAATCCTCGGGTCATTTGATCAAACTAAAAATCTATTCTATGTTATTGTCTTTGATAGGTTGAATCAAGTATTAATGGTGATTGTGATGTATGATGGTTTTTCAAAAATCATACTTACATTTATTTAGATATTCCATGTTTATGCCTAAATGCTTTCAAAGTTTTCAAAAGCAGATCTGATATGTTGTCTTTGGAAAAGGGTTAATAAATTGAAAACATCTGCTTTTGTAAAGTAAGAAAACTAATCGTACAATAATTCCTTAAAGATCAAAATGAAGAAAATCGAGTCCTTAGGTCTTTAACTGTGTTTCTCAGATGATGAATGTCTTTCCCACTCAATTTGAAGCAGCTTTTAAATAGCATACATGAGCAATAGCTTCTTTTGTCACATTGTTTCCAACCGTATTAAATAAATATACTTTCATTTATATAGATTATGCAAAATAAATATGCCTTGATGTGTGACATCTCCTGCAAATTTGTTATATGTGGAAAAGGGAGGGTTAAGTTGAAAATCAATCTCATTAAAATCATCTCCTGTTAACGCTACGCATAGGATCTGAGGACAACCGATAGAGGGTCACGTTCAGACGACCTTTCCGCCAGCCAATCAGAATCTTGCTTTCACGTTTTTGAAAGTGAAAGAAAAGTCTATATTTACCAAAACATTCTATATTTAGCATGGGATCCCAATTTTCGCATAGTGATTTACACGTGTGTTTAGTTCTTATGACGACTGCATCATGGCTACAAATGTGGAAATGAGGCAAAACACCAATACAGTCTTTCCCTGACCATATAGCATCGAAAAGTGCATTTACGTACATAAAAAAAACATCGTTCTTTTACGTGCTAAATATATTATTATATAGCAGTGTTGCTCGAGAAACCTGTTTCATAGGAAGAATTCAAACTCTAAATAATCTAGGGACACCCAAGAATTTTCCGGTAATCTGAAGTGGATTTTTGAGAATCGGACCTCTGGAGTGACAGATTGGCCACTAACTCACATTCTTCGTTGATTTGTGTAAGGGACATTACCCATATTCGTTTAAATAAATAATCACTGAAAAGTAAGGGTTATCTTTCTTATACCGGTCCCGAAAGTTGTAATCTGCTGCCAGAGCTAGAGGTAGAAGGTTCGAAACAAGCGGCACCAGGCTGTCCGATCCAAAATGATTTTAATGGTCTATTTTAAATTTGCTCAACTTCGTCAATTGACTCCATTTTGAAGGTTAAGCCAAACGTTTGTTGAAACGAGTCCTCTGATTGGTTCAAATAAAAATAGCTTGGTGGATCTAGAAATAGCGCTATTGGAAATCTGAGCAAAAAAGAAGATGAATTCGAATGGATCGCCATCAGATCTTACATTTGGTCGGATCGTGTACTTTAGTCAGATTGGTTGAAAATATTCTGAGGCCTACATATATATATATATATACCCAAATTAACAGGTATTTGTCCTTGATTTTGTTTCTTATTACTTGATTTAACTCTGTTTGAAGGGCACTCAAAAGAATGGAGACCCTTACTCACCAAAACCAAATATTCAGCGGACATCTGTAAAAGCATCTTCGTCGGAGAGCTTGCGCATTATGAGAAATGTCTTCTTTTGTCACAATTTTTTTCAAAAGACAACTGCTCAAAAGACTTGTCTTAATTTAGACGACTCTTTTAACCCTTTCTCACATACAACAGATCTGCAGCAGACAACTTTGAAATTATCAAGTACAAAATATAGAAAATCTCTATGTATGATTATTGAAAAAGTTGAAAGTAATGTTGCAAATGGAGAAATTGCTCATCATTAGCAATTTCTCCTTTTGCCACAATGATTTCAAGTCATGTGCTGCAGAGGTGTCATAAATTGTCTATATGTGGGAAAGGGTTAATAATACAGCATATGGTTATCAAGATCAAATATTGATTGCTCCATATCTAAAGGTTTGAATATTGATATGAATGAAAAATCTGCTGTTTTAACAACCTACCTTTTTTCTTGGCTCATGTGTTCCTTTGAACTCACTCTGTCTTGTTTTTCAAAGGGGTTTTGTGAGAACCTTAAGAACTCACCTCTGGGGTCAAGCTATGGGGGAGTAAACTGGCCTTTTTCCCACATTACCTTTCTTATAAGTCAACCTAAACCCTATGTTACTGGTACTCAAAAGAATCACCTTAGGGTTTGTCTGTCAAATAGGGAATTTTTAACATATAAAATGCCCCTTATTTAGAGCTCTGTTATCATGGAAAGAGCTTTTTTGTAACGGAGTTGAAAATAAGAAGATGAAATCATGTAAAATAAGCCATCACACTTTTGCATAATTATTTGGAGTACCAACAACAAAGGGCTAAGCAGTAGTAATTTTATTTTCAAGGAAAAGATTATCCGCAATTGATTTATTCTATATCCGTTCAAGACCTGTGATATCTCAAGTACCACTCCCTGCTTCACCAGTTGTTGTTTTCCCACAAACAACAAATCTGTAGAGGACAACTTTGTAAACAAACATAGCAGAGGTGCAGAAAGAAGGCGTATACAGTGCTTTTCCCCATAATATCTCATATCATCTAATCAAACCCTATGATGTGGGTACTCAAAAGAATAGTCTCAATGAGACGATTCTTTTGAGAACCCACAACATAGGGTTATACGGTCAAATAAGGATGTTAGAACATGCAAAACGCCCTTAATTAAAGCTGTGATATAGGCAGAATTTTGGAGAATTTTAAATAGAGTTGAAAATATTGTGACAAAATAAAAAAAATCTCTCAAAGTTGTATGCTATAGAGAAAGGGTTAAGACATAAACAGAACTCAAGATAAGAGTATTCTAATTTTTAGTGCACAATTTATCTCTTTATCCTTTCCCTCATACTACAAATCTGCAGCAGACCACTTTGAAAACATCTCAACAATAATATAGAAAATCTCCCAAAATGAAGCCAAAATTATTAAATAGGAGTTGAAAACATTCTGTCAAAAGGAGAACATTTTCGTTTTGAGCGATTTCTTCTTTTGTCAAAAAGTTTTCAAAAGTCGTCTGATACAGAGGCGTCAGAAAGCGTCTGAATGAGGGAAAGGTTTAACCCTAGCCCACATCCTCCATTTTTGCAGCAGACCACTTTGATATCATCCAGTCAAATATATTGAAAGTCTCTAGAAGCAAAGATGTTATATTTAAAAAATTTGAATATTATGAGATGGCAAAAGGAGAAATTAAATCTTTATTAGCAATATTTTCTTTTGCCAAAATGTTTTCCAAAGTAGTCGTCTGGTGCTTGTGCATCAAAATGCATCTGTATCTGGGAAATATAGCTGCTCATTCAGAGCTCTAGATAAGACGAGTATTTCACATAGCGGAACCCTTATTTGACCTTCAAACCCCATGTTGTGGGTACTCAAAAGAATCGTCTCACTGAGACAATTATTTGGAGAACCAACAACAAAGGGCTAAATTGAGACATGCAAGAGATATTGATGGGAAAAGGCCAGTTTACTCCTCCTTATCTAGTCCTCTGTGACATTTAAATCCTATGTTGTTATTACTCACTGAGAACATTCTTATACTAACAACATAATGTATTGGAATCGAACATTAAATACTCCTGGAAAAGTGGCAGGGTTTGCACAGACCTGGAAAACTCGTGGAAAATGAAAAATGTTGATTTTAATCACGGAAAACTCTGGGAAAAACTCTTTAAATGTCCTGGACATCTTAGAAAAGTCCTTGAAAATGACTGCATGCTCTTTATCTGATATAAACTGATAATTTGTCTTTGCGAAACGTTTAAACCCACTACTATTAATATACACTTGTTTTGTCAAAGTGTGTATATTTCAGTATCTCTTTACACATTTTGGTTTACTTGTTAGTATTTATCTGATAATCAGTCGCTCCTTTTCATTGGCTAGCAGATTCAAAAGAAGCAAGGAAAAACATTGTTTCAAAATGGTGGACAGTAAAAAAAAAAGAGAGAACATTACTTGATGTTTATCAATGTTCTGCTCCTAATAAGCAACCTATCAAAAAAATAAAAGTCGTCAATTCAAATCAGTTTGTGTTCTGTTGATGTTGACACAGTTAAGAGTCATGCTTGTGTAGTTGACTTCAAAAATAGCGAAACTGAATTTTTTGACCACATACTAACTCCTTGTGAATGCCAGCAAAGGACCAGGAGGCTGAAATGAAGCAAATTGACTTGAAGCTTGCCTCATCTTTTGAGTCTTGGAAACAATCTTTAAACAATATTGATACCTGTAAGTGTATGTCACTAAGCTAACATTGAAAAATAGTGGTTATCGGGCGATAGTTTGCATACTCTTAAGGGATTGAATAAGTGAACAAGTAATGACATATCATCTGAACATACATGTATGTGTATTGTAAAAAATCCCGTATATTTACATTTAGAAGCAGTTGTAAAGATTAAAAGCTTAAAAGGGCTTTATTTCCTGGCTTTAGTATCTAATTATTAATATTTAGAGCTCAACTTCAAGAAATAGTAATGTAATTGTTGATCCATCTGCACATTTAAATCCTGGAAAAGTGTGATCAATCACGGAATTTCATGAGCTGAAATCTGTATAAACCCTGAGCGGCCTAGCTGTATATTGTTAATAATCCCAATCTTACCCGAAAACCCTATATTGTGGTGCTTGAAAACTGAAATACCAACTATATTGTGTTAAATTGCTTAACAAGAAAGCCTTTGAAGACCAGCTTAGGATAGCACATATCAAATACTTTATTATCAAGTCTTATCTCATAACATAATCTATGGCGGATTAAAAATATTTAAGATCTCTGTGATCTATGAATGGATAAGTATGGAATATAGTTGAAAACTGTGCGACAAAAGTCCCCTGTTGCAGATGCATCTACATGTGGGAAAGGCTTAATCCTTTTCATCATCAAGACGCTTTCTGATGCTTCTGCAGCAGACAGCTTTTTGAAATCATTGTGGCAAAAGGAGAAATTGCTCAAAGTGATCATGAAATTCTTCCGATCTCGTAAAAAAACATGACCGCCATGGGGCAGTCTTGTTTTTCTTTATATATATAGATACAGAATTTTTTTTAAAAACTATTGAAAATTCTATTAAATCAGGTGAGTTATAACAATTACCATGGCTACAAACTAATATTTGAGTTAGAAATACAGATTTTATAAATTTTCATCAGGTACACTTATGTTCTTGAGTTGAAGCAGCTATTGAAATAAATTATTATTGAATATTTGGCATGTAAAATTACACTGGCCAAAGAAAAATACTCATTAGCTTGATACAAAAGTTACTGGCCAGGGACCATAAGCTCACTGCTAATTTCGCAGACAATGGAAGAGTAATGTTCACAGGCAAGAACTCCTTTTGAAAGCTATTGGTCTGATTTGATATTTTCAGAGTCTTACTTTAAATCAGTCTGATGAAAAGTCGATTTTCAGTTTAACATGGAGCCAGTGGAAATCCTTAACCCTTTCCCACATGTAAGAAACTTTCTGGTACCTCTGCAGCAGGCAACTATTCTAGATTTGTTGTATGTAGGCAAGCTGTTATAAGACTTGTATTTATGATTCAGTTTGTTAAATTGGGAGTATTAACAGTATATTTTTGATACTAAGCTGAAAACATAAAACAGATAAGGGAAAATTATTCATTTGAAGCATTTTCTTCTTTGTATTCAAAGTAGTCTGCCGCATGGATTTTTAAACCTTTTCTCTCATGCGTACACATTTTGATGCCTCTGGTGACTTTTGAACACATGACAAGACGTGACATTGCTCATAAGGAGTATTTAAAAAGGTAGCCAGTTTGTTTTGACCTGGTTATTCACAAGTGTGAATTTACTCAGTAAGTAGCCTTGTTCTATGTCACACATAATCACATGTTGTACTAACGACTGCACACGTTATCACTGTTTATTTTTGTCTACTGTTGGTTGTGCAGGAAGCCATTAAAAAATCTATGTACATTTATTTAGTTATGGACACATTTCTGTTCCTTGGTTTGAAAGTAAGTTAATCAAAGTGTTTTTATTTTGTCCTGAATTGCTGTAAATAATTTCATAAATTTTTTGGGGTCAGGGAAACCTATGATCTTTATTATAATCCATACATTTTTCCTACTTTTTTCGTTATATTTTATATAGACAGATCCACAATCCTTATGAAACCGAGGTATCGAGAACCCGAGCAATGTTGCGGACTCAAGTCCAAGTTCAGGATCCTCGGGGGTAAATATTTACAAACTGTTTTCATTGACAACGTAACAGCTCTGGTCTATACCAAATTGTTAACTTAATATCATCGTCATCGTATCTTTCTAAGGCTTACTTATAAACGCTTTCCCAAATACAACAAATATGCAGCAGGCGATTTTCCAAACATCAGTGCAAAAATATAGATATAAATGAAATGTTATTATGTCATTGAGTTGAGATCATTGTGGCAAGAGAAGTTGCTCTGTATAATATAACCAATTTCTCCCTTTGTCACTATGTTTTCTTCTGTAGATGTGTCAGAATGTATCTGAAAGTGGGAAGGGGTTAATAATTATATTTTTTTGGCAATGATCCATATAATGGTTAAGCATCCTGCAAAAACTTTCTAAACTGTCTTAACTTTAGTAAATACCTTCTTTCAACGCTTTCTAACACATCATCGTATAATTTACATTGTGGACGGCTTTTAAATACATAGGGAAACATGAGAAATTGCATGCAAAAAGCAAATTTTCCATTTACCAACATATTTTCTAGTGTCCCATATCAATTGCAGAGCTCTAGATAAGGGGCATTTTACGTGTTCTAAAATTCTTATTTGACCTTATAATCCAAGGAGACAATTCTTTTGAGTACTAACAACATTGGGTTTGATTGGATGATAAGAAATATATTGTGGGGGAAAGAGCTGTTATACCCCTCCTTATCTGGACCTCTGCAATTGACAAGATTTTTTTTGTTTTTCACTAGAGCATTTTGAAGTCCTATGCTCCAGATTTTTTCTTAGTAAATCACTAAATGGTAGAAAGGACATGAACTTTTACTAATTTAATTGCCAAAGAAGGAGAGGGGAATAAACTTTTCCCATAATGTCTCGCAATGTTCAACAAAGTCTTAAGTATCAATAAAACTGGGTTACAGGAATCAAATAAAAACAAAATAAGTTTTTCTGTTTAACTGGTTGGACACTCATGTTTCAAAACTGTCTGTCAAGCTGTGATAGCTTGAACTGCAGTTCTGCCATTAATTTTTTCTGATAATTGACAAAAAATCATTGTGCCATGACTGTGTCTTTCATCTTCAATCAATGGGCTAAAATTTAAGGCCATATGGGAAGAGAGCCAATGGAAGAAAGAGCTGTGGGTAGTGATGTCAAGGAAACAACCAGGAAAACAGTGGCATGGTGACCTGTAACATAAACAACTATTTAAAAGATTCAACTGCAAACAATAGGAACAATCTCGCAAAGCCATACACTATGAACCCTTTCTCACTTCCAGATGTATTTTGATGCATCTCTATCCGAAACCATTTGGAAACATTGTGACAATATTACCATTTGCCACAATGTTTTCACCTCTATTCAATTATTATACATTCATTTTAAGATGATTTCCGTATGTTTGCTGTCATGTTTTCCAAAATGTCTGCCAGCTGCAAATTTGTTTTATGTGGGAAACGGTTAAGTTTTTTAACATGACAATTTTCAGAGAAATCATTGTAGTAAACAAAGAAATATGCATCTCCAAATTCCATCATTCCTTGGAAATATGAAATGATATATATATAGTTTCGTAACTATATATATAGTAATCCTTACAATAATACCCCTTTGAAAACTTCAATCATACAGCACCATGTATTGTTACATTTATCATCTTTGTCACTTCATGTACATAGTTTAATCTCTCATTGAATCGGGATGTCAGATGTTGGGTTATGTTCGATCATACCAATTTTTGCATGATTGTTCAATTTCTTTCTGTAATTCAGTATAAATAAATGTGGGAAGTAAAAAGTAAATATAGATCTGCAGCTGACAATTTATGAAAGTGTTGTGAGAAAAGGACAGTAAGAGATAATAATATTCATGTAACGGGGTTTGAAATAATCAGTAGCAAGTAGAACATTTTCTTCTACTTAACCCTTTCCCTCATATAGACGCTTTCTGACGCCTCTGCAGCAGACAGCTTTTTGAAAACTTAGTGACAAAAGAAGAAATTGCTCAAAACGAGCAATTTCTTCCTTTGCCACAATGTTTTCCACTTTAAGTCATAGGTTATCCATTCAATTATAGAGATTTTCTATTTTTGGACAAAGTATGTTCAAAGTCGTCTGCTGCAGAATTGTCGTATGACGGAAAGGGTTAAAATGGGAACTTGCTACATGCCCAAAAAGTCAGTAGCAAAAACTTGCTACATGAAAAGACCGACACCGGTTCTTTTTCGCTCGCTGTTTCTGTTCCTATCTGTTCGTAATCAAGTTCAATTGCACACTGTCTTATCAAATTGTTCTAACTAACAAATTGTAAAGGTGATTGGTTTACACATGACATTACACTAGACACTAAGAACACCACCAACCATTTTAGTGGATGCATGTTAACCCTTTCCCTCATACGACAATTCTGCAGCAGACGACTTTGAACGTATTTTGTAAAAACATAGAAAATCTCTATAATTGAATGGATGACCTATGACTAAAAGTGGAAAACATTGTGGCAAAAGGAGAAATTGCACGTTTTGTGCAATTTCTTCTTTTGTCACTATGTTTTCAAATAGCCGTCTGCTGCAGAGGCGTCAGAAAGCGTCTGTATGAGGGAAAGGGTTAATTAGCAATCTCAAGTAATTTGTTAAGGTATAAGCTTGCTTATGTTCTTGTTTATCATGCTACCTGAAAGATGAATTTGCTACCTACTTTTAAAGCAGGTAGCAAGTTCTTGCTACCAGCCAAAACAGTTAATTTCAAACAGTGTGTTAGGAAATTCAATGTTTGCTCTCAAGTGAGTGGTAACTATCAGTCTATTCCACTTTGGGTACATCAACCTCTGACTTCACATAATGGACTGTCATCACAAGTTTTCATAGAATTTGTGTGGCAAGGACTTATTGGTTGTGGCTAGTTCTAACTAAATCATTTCTTGGGTCCTACTTACTAATAATTGTGTGTCGCTTGCCTTGACTGGTTGACATTTTGTGATCACCTCGGTGGTGTCTGTCTGGTCATGCTTTGACTGATATTATTAAGCTTTAGGTATTGGTTCTTGGTCGGTGTTACATACTGTTCGTTCGAGTACTCATACTAGTGATTAAATATATGCAGCAATTACTCATACCAATCAAGAACCATCTTTATCCTAACATTTAACAGCAGCCTTAACCCTTTCCCTCATACGACAATTCTGCAGCAGACGACTTTGAACGTATTTTGTCAAAACATAGAAAATCTCCATAATTGAATGGATAACCTATGACAAAAAGTGGAAAACATTGTGACAAAAGGAGAAATTGCACGTTTTGTGCAATTTCTTCTTTTGTCACTATGTTTTCAAAAGGCTGTCTGCTGCAGAGGCGTCAGAAAGCGTCTATATGAGGGAAAGGGTTAACCCTTTCCCGCATACGACACATCTGCAGCAGACGACTTTGATAACCTACCTGAAAAAAATTGTAAATGAAATTAAATGAAAGTTCAATAATTGAATACATGGTGACAAAAGGCGAATTTGAGCAATTTTTTCTTTAAATGCCATTTTTTCAAAAGGCTGTCTACTGCAGAGGCACCAGAAAGTGTCTATATGAGGGGAAATAAGAATTCCTGAAAAGGATCCAATATGTTTTTAGCTCACGTTAGAAATTACACTTCCACTTAACTAAATCCTAGAATTGTTTACTCAGAGGATACTTGACCATTTCCCTTCAGCAGACAATTTTGAAAACTTTTGTGTCCAAAGGAGTAATTGCTCTTAATGAACGATTTCTCCTTTGACCTAAAAATGATTGCAATTTTACTCATTAATTGCTCTTCAATTATAGAAAGTTTCCATATTATTATTTTGAATGTTTTGAAAATTGCTGCTTCAGAGTTAACCAACTATCTAGGGAGTTGTACGTTGATGGTTAACCCGTTCCGATGTACAACAAATCTGTAGCAGGCTGCTTAGGAATCTTCAGGGGGATAAATATGGATAATCTCTAATGTTAAAAATTTAATTTGAGAACAGAGTTGAAAACATTGTGGCAAAAGTCATCCCCTGCAGATGCTTCTGCAAGTGGGAAAAGTTTATTCAGCTTTTACGAAAGAAGTTTCATCCCAAGACATTTGCTATCTTAAAAGCAGGTAATCTTTGGAAAAAGTATGAGAAAAGGAGAAATTTATAAAGACAAGCAATTTCTTCTTTTTCCATAAAATTTTCAATTCAAAATATGTGGGAAAGGGTTAAGTGTTACAATTAATGGTACACCGGAAAATGGTGCTTATTATTTGATTGACTTTTATTTGCTTTGCAATTATTTACAAAGAACTGCACACTTTATGTATGCTGTGATTTCATTATCTTACAGCATGTTATTTCTACAAACATGTTTAACGCTCTCCCACATACAAATCTGCAGCAGACGACTTTTGAAATATCTTGACAAAATTTGGAATAAATGGCAGTATATTTGTTGAAAAGAGTTGAAATATTTCGAGATCATGAAACTTTCTCCTCCAACCACAGTGTTTTTAAGTTTAGTCATCTTATTCATGGAAATTAATTGTTTAGACTTATTTATCTGATTATTTAACTTAAAAAGCAAACAATTGGCTATTGTCTTCAATTTTACTTTGCTTAGGATAAATAACTGATCACAAAGATTGACTTGCTCTGTCAAAATAAATAAAAACAAAAAAAGGTAAAGTTAGTAGCTTGGTGTTCGTAGATGTGATCAGTAAACCATGGTATTAACTGCAAACGACTGAAATGTTCTAGAAGAAATATATATAGAAACACATCTTACCTACTGTAACGAGCTTCTGCTTACCACACAGTTAATTCTGCCTGACGAGGGTTAATAAATACATAGAATGAATGAAATTTAACATTCTTTTATCATTAGAGTATTACTTTCCCTTACTTACCAACAATGAAGAGAAAATGAAATTTGTATGATGTGGTGTTGAAGTTGAAGATCGCGTAGTACAATTTCTCCTTTTGTCAAAATGTTTTCAAAAATTATCTGCAAGTGGTAAAGATTTCAAATTGTCCACCACTGTTGGTCTATATCAAGATTTGAAAAATGACAAAAACATGTAAAAATCTCAATAAATGAGAGTTACTATTTAAAAGAGACAAACAAAATTGTGGCAGAAGGAGAAATTGCTCGTTTTAAACAATTTCTTCTTCTGCCACAATGTTTTTAAAAGTCATCTGCTTCAAAGGCGTCAGAAAGCGTCTACCTGACGGAAAGGGTTAAAAGGTAAAATGAAATTGAACTTTACCACTTTTACTGCAACCAATAAAGTTTGACCCCTCGTCTACCTTCTACTTTTGAAAACATTGTACAAACAGGGAAATTTGTTTGAAGAAGACATTTATCCCTGCTTTCTGATTTTGTTTTCATTTGGTATTTGAAGATACATGTATATTACTTTCAGTTGTTTCCAACCTAGAACAATTCCGTAGAAGACTATGAAAGTATAATAATGGAATAGAGTTGGAATCATTTTGGCAATAAGAGAAAATGCTCAGTATGAGCTATTTCAACTTTTTGGCACAATCATTTTAAAAGACGATTGCTTCGGGATGTTATTTGGAATACTTTTTAGGATGTGTCTGCAAGTAGGAAAGGACTCATTATTGGCTAGAGAATTTTACCTGTCGGTGATCTTGTTTCATATAAGGCTTTTGTATGCCAAATGAGAAAGACTTCCTATTCATAGAACAAATATTATCTTGTGACATTTACCTTTGACCAGATTAGAATCTGCTTATTTCTCAAACACTGACTTGTAATCCTTTCACACATATAACAAACCTGCTGCAGACAACTTTTGAAAACCTGTTGCAAAAGGTGAAATTGCTCATAATGAGCTTGCAACATTTTTTCAACTCTTTAGTCTTTACCAAAATTGAAATTTCTGTAGTCAATTTATTTCATTTTTGTGTCCCCCTGCGTAGCATGGTAGACACTTAGGGATTACTTTTTTTTTGTCCGTCCGTCTGTCGTCACACTTTCAATGAGCAGGTGCAGGTGACACACGTGCTCCGCAGAGCACTCCATTCTAGTTTTTACATCAACCATTATAGTACTATTGTATCAAGCCACTATCTCAGTAACAACTGTTGACTATAGTATCATATGGCTAAATAGTCGAGCATGCTGTCTTGCGGACAGCTCTTGTTTACATCAACCTATTGTAAGTTGGAAAATTATTTCGTTAGTTCATAGGTTTTCATACTAAACTAAGTCTTGCTAACTCGGATTGTATTTTTGAAAGCTTGAACATATTCTAACAAAAACAGGTTTTTGATATTCAGCACAGACCTCAGATATCTTTAAAGGAGACACAATATTTGTTTGCTAATAAAAAATTATAGTTATCAAAGAATTAATACATAGTTGGAAAGAGAGAAATGCTCATTTTGTGATCAATGGTTACATTGTAAGAATACCTTGTGACTAGTGTTTTAAATTTTGTCCTTTTCTATTTTCAGAAGCAGACGATATGCCTCGGGGAAAACAGTTACACCACCAATGGTTCCAGGTGGTCTAAATGGACAACCTAGTATCAATTGTAAGTAATACTTGTCATTATGATTGGAGCTCTGTAAAACCAACCGTCCGGCATTTGTGATCAGTTAAGATTCAGATCAGTTACTACCTAATCTCGGAATCCGCTGTGGTCGGGGATTTCGAAACTGGGTGTCCCGGGTTCGATCCCCAGTCACGGCACTACGGTCATGGTGGAGTGCCCTTGGGCAAGGCACATTTTCTAGTCTAGTACTGGTTTGTTTACCCAGGGATCATGAATAAGTGAACTGTCGCCGCGATATAACTGAAATAATGTTGAAAGCGGCTTAAAACCCCCAATAAATAAATAAATACTACCTCATCTGATACTACTCTACACTGTTTGCCATTAACCCTTTCCCTCATATAAACGCTTTCTGACGACTCTGCAGCAGACGGCTTTTTGAAAAAAATAGTGACAAAAGAAGAAATTGCACAAAACGTGCAATTTCTCCTTTTGCCACAAGGTTTTCCACTTTTTGTCATGGGTTATCCTTTTAATTATGGAGATTTTCTATGTTTTGACAAAATACTTTCAAAGTCGTCTGCTTCAGAATTGTCGTATAAGGGAAAGGGTTAAGTTACACATGAAGAAGGTTTCAACTGAAAAGCAGTATGATTATCAATTTGGATCCTTTAGCATGAACCTGAAGCAGAGCTCTAGATGAGAAGCGTTTTACTTGTTCTAAAATCATTATATTATACGATACATGATATACTTCAATACTGGCATTCCTCTTTTTGCAGTCGTAATCTTGTTAGATAAATCAATTGTTTGTTTGTTTTTCTGCCTTTTGTTTGGATGTTTATAACTTGAAATTGGATACTAGAAGATAATTCAAATTAGAATTTAGTTAGTAGAGATGCATGATGTGATATGTGTCTGCTGTGTAAACAGTTAAGGAAAAGTATATACGGGCTATACAATTGATAGTATATTTTTGAAACACTTAAGAAATTGCTCACTTCAAGCAATTCCTTCTATTCCCGTAATGTTTTCAGCTGTTAACCACATTGGAATTCATCTGTACTTTGTTTTTATACAAGCATTAGTCTGTAGATTATACAAGCCCTCCATGGGAAAGGGGGGGTAACAAATTAATATTTCTGAAAAGTGGACATTCAGATCATCAAGTCCATCTCTGTTCAGTTTTTATCACATTTTATACACAACATGGCTGAATCTATTAACTAGCTTATAAAATGTAAGTAATTTGAATTGCGTAGATCTTGATGAGACTGCGGAATCACAGGCTGATCAGAGTCTACACTGTTCACACCAGCCGAATTGTACCTTTTGCATGTGGGGGCTCATAATAATTGATACAAAATTGACAGTGCTGTGGGAAAAGAAGAAATAACTTTAACCCTTTCCCACATACAACAAATATGCAACGGACGTCTTTGAAATGTCTACTCAAAAACATAGAAAATCTCTATAATTAAAGGTATAATTACTAAAAAAATTGAAAACATTGTGTGGCAAATGGAGAAATTGCTTGTTTTGAGCAGTTTCGATTTTCGTTTTCAAAAGTTGTCTGCTGCAAAGGCGTCAGAAAGCGTCTATATAGGGGAAAGGGTTAACTTAAGCCATTTCATTTCCCCATTATGTTTTTAAAGGTTTTATGTATTGAAAGTTGTCTGTATCAGATGTACCTTGTTCTCATTACAGCTGCAGTGGATTACAGTAAAAGAGCAGCAGAAAGTTTATCCCAGTCCTCGGCACAAATCCCCGTCCATCCTGATGTCACTTTTAAACGATTACCCTTCTATGATACAATTGGAGAACTTTTAAAACCTACTAGTCTTGGTAAGTATTGACAAGAGCAGAGGACTTGATAAGGAAAAGTGAACTGGTCTTTTTCCCACAATATCTCTTTTATTACTCGACCAAAGCCTGTGTTGTGGATTCTTGAAAGAATCTTTTCGGTGAGTCAATTCTTTTGAGTACCGAAACATAGATTTATCAAATAATTATTTTAGAACATGAAAAATGAAACAAAATCTAGAGTTTGATTTGATTCAAGGTCAAAAGGTACTTAGGCACACAGGATATCACCAATGCTGTATTGCGTGATTAGGATGAGCCATTCACTTGTGTTTTAGTCAGGGGTTCAGATAAGAAGGGGTTTACAGCTCTTTTCCCCCAAAATGTCTTTTTTATTATCCAACAAAAACCTATGATGTGGGTACTCAAAAGAATCATCTCAGTGAGATGATTCTTTTGAGTACCCACAACATAGGGTTAGAAGGTCAAATAAGGATTTTAGAACAGGCAAAACTCCCCTTATCTAGAGCTCTGTTTAGTCTGATCATACACATTTAAAAATTTAAAAATGTAGGACAATCAAGCATACCATATGCATAATTCTCCTGAGTATTATCCTCTGTATATTCTGATTGGGTTATATTTGCATATCGAGGGCTTCATGCAAAACAGTTGTAACTACATATTATTACAAGTTGTAGTTATAACCGTTTTGCACGAAGCCATCAATAAGGATGTTTGTTTACAACAGGAAAGACCATTGCATCATGTATTAATTGAAACAATTTAACCCTTTCCCATGTACAACAATTCTGCACCAGACGGAATCTAAAACATGTTGGCAAAACTCTGAAATATCTCCATAAATTGGTTTTAATTATTAAATTGAGTTGAAAACATTGTGGCAAATGGAGAAATTACTTGTTTTGAGCAATTTTAACAATGTCAGAATGTGTCTGCAAGTGATTAAGAGCTAACACACACAAACCAACCAAGATTGTTCTATATTTTCAGTTCCAAAGGGACCATCTCGTTATCAAGAGACATATTTTGTATTCCACTTAACTCCACAACAAGCCCAAGATATAGCTATGTCTAGAGACTTCAGACCAACAGCTAAATGTGAATATACAGTCCAAGTACAACTCAGGTACTGATTTAAAGTGTTCTCATTTTGCCTTTCTGCCATGCACTAAAGACTTAATTAAAATGGAGGTAATGACTGCCCTCCTTGGTGTTTTCGGTTGCGGGGTAAGTATTACGACTGACTAGCTAGTGTCAGGGTAAATGGAACAGAAGTACTGGTTACTTATCAAGGAAAATCCTTGATATAACTGAAAAATTGTCGAAAACGGCGTCAAACACCAAACGATCTGCCATGCACTTTGATATAACCCTTTGCCATTACAGCAAAAATGATTGAAAAGCTCTGAAAATGAATGGGTAAAACATTGAGTCGAGTAGAAATTGTTCATTGTGTAGTCTGTTTGCAATGCTTTGACTCAAATAGTTTTAAATGTATTTATTTTACATTGATTGCAAAACAAGCTTTCAGCTTAAATTAATCAAGCTAGATGTCTGCTTCCTGGAGACTTAACCAGCACTTGCTCTGTTTGTGTGGAAAATATGGAAAAGGCAGAACCAACTCATCACGGGATTGGAACTTCTGACATTTGGTACGAGAGGACAGCGCTCTTCCTCTGCGTCAGAAAGCGTCTATATGAGGAAAAGGGTTTAGATGCTCTCATCTAGTAAGGGTCAGTCTAACAGAGGACTTGATAAAGAGGAGTAAACAGGTCTTTTCCCTCACAATGGACAATTTACCCATTGCCAATATATTTTGATCAATGACTATAATTTGATTTTCCAAATTTTTGTCCAGATGATTGGGAAATGGTCTTCTTATGATGTGCCGTAGATAGGAAAGGGTTCAAATATATAAACGGCGCAAATTAGCATACATGATACATAATGTTTTTTATCTCTCTCAACAGATTTTGTTTCCTAGAAACGAGTTGTGAACAAGATGATAATTTTCCTCCCAGTATATGTGTCCGAGTCAACAGTAAAATGGCACAGTTGCCTGTAAGTATGAAATACTCTGGACACTTTTTGTGCAATATATCCAGGGGTATATAAAGAGGTCACTCGAATGTTTATTTCCCGAAATTATCTCTTATAATATAAATCCTTTCCCTCATACGACAATTCTGCAGCAGAAAATTTTCAAAAAATAAAAAATCTCTATAATTGAATGGATGACCTATGACTAAAAGTGGAAAACATTGTGGCAAAAGGAAAAATTACTTGTTTTGAGCAATTTCTTCTTTTGTCACTATGTTTTCAAAAAGCCGTCTGCTGCAGAGGCGTCAGAAAGCGTCTATATGAGGGAAAGGGTTAAAACAAACCTTTTGAGTACCAATAGCATTAGGATTTAAATGTGTCCCATCCATAGAAACAAGTTTGATGCAACTAAAGCAAAGGATTGCAGAAAGACTTATGATCGCCAAGAGGTGTCAGAAAAGGGGTGTTAAATCACAAAACGGACGACTTAAAAAACTCGGGAAAATTATTGAAAAAGTCTCAATATGTTTATATAATTATTGTTAGAAGTTGATAACGTGGCAAAAGGAGAAAGCAGACAATTATGAAACTATCTCAACAAAATTATAAAAAGTCTTATATATTGAATAGGGTTGAAGACATTGAGGCAAAAGGAGATATTACTCATTATGAAAAATTTCTCCATTTGCCACAATGTTTACAAACGTGACTTAACCCTTTCCCTCAAAAAGATGCTTTCTGATGCCTCAGCAGCAGACGGCTTTTTGAAAACATACTGACAAAAAAAGAAATTGCTCAAAACTGGCAATTTCTTCTTTTGCCACAATGTTTTCTACTTTTTGTCATAGTAACCTGTTATCCATTCAATTATAGAGATTTTCTATTTTTTGCCAAAATATGTTCAAAGTTGTCTGCTGCAGAATTGTCGTATGAGGGAAAGGGTTAAGTGTTGAAATAGGGAAGTTTTTACTCATATTGATGAAGTTAATATTGTATAAAATGATATTTTTCAGAATCCCATTCCAACCACAAAACCTGGCGTTGAGCCCAGGAGACCAGGTCGACCTGTGGATATAACATCACTTTGTCGAATCTCACCAACAATGCCAAATCATGTTGAAATATCATGGGCTTCAGAGTATGGGAGGGTAAGTATAGAGTGAAATAATTTAGCTCTTTTCCCTACAATATCTCTCTTATGATCCAACCAAACCGACGATTCTTTTGAGTACCCACAACATACGGTTAGAGGGTCATATAAGGATTTTTAAAACATGCGAAACGGCCCTTATCTAGAGCACTGAATAATGCTGGTCTTTTTCTTTTTTCCCCAGAAATTATGGAATTTTCTTGTAGACTAGAAAAGAGATTCGTTTACACGAATACAGAAGCCTTAATGAGGGGTCTTAAATTATTATCTTCAAACCTTTCTCACATGCAGCAAAACTGCAACATACGATTTCGAAAACATCTTAGATATATTGTGTAGAGTTGAAAACATGTGGCAAACGAGATATTGTTCCTTTCACAATGTATTATGGGAATGCCTGTGGGTGTCAGGCGGCATCCACATTTTGTCCACTCTCTAAATCAATTAGTTTTCATCCGATCTTCACTAAAGTTGTTGTACATGTTTCTGAGCTTGATGTCTTGCTCAAGTACAATAACTAGCCAAATAGCTTAAGGCACTTTTGGATTATGGACCTTGAATTATCCAAAATTATGCCAAATAAGCTTACACAGGTCTTCTTCATTCAACTCGCTGTGAATGTTAATGATAAAAAAAAATGCAAAATTTCTTCAGTTGTTTCAGAGTTAGTTAATCCTTCTCTAACAGGCCTATTTTTGGACAGTTTGGCACTCTTGTTTACCGATTATGTTGAAAGTCTGTCCTCGCCATACCATATGACATTTCTGCAAGGTAGAATATTGCCTATCTTGATGACTTTCTGTGCATATTGATGTTAAACCAAAAATCAAGCATCCGATGGACTTGAAAACTTGTTAATCAGTTTAAGAAATCAAACATGAATGGGGCAATGTAAACCCATTGCTCTGCTATATTGTATCAATTTGTAACAGACCTAATGCATAATTATTTCAATATAACCTTATCCTATTTGTTATATTGTATGGTGGTAAAGATTGTAGATGTTTTTATCTCCATTTCAGGGTTTCTGTTGTTGTATAAATTTAGTCAGACGGCTTTCATCAGATACATTGATGACACGGTTAAAACAGTTTGGAAATAGACATGCAGACCACACACGAGCTTTAAGTGAGTACACAATGATGACTTGTCTTTGATATGAGCTTTTAGTGAGTACACAATGATGACTTGTCTTTGATATGAGCTTTTAGTGAGTACACAATGATGACTTGTCTTTGATATGAGCTTTTAGTGAGTAAACATGATGACTTGTATTTGATACAAGCTTTACGTGATTACACATGATGACTTGTATTTGATACGAGCTTTACGTGATTACACATGATGACTTGTATTTGATACAAGCTTTACGTGATTACACATGATGACTTGTATTTGATACGAGCTTTACGTGAATACACATGATAACTTGTATTTGATACAAGCTTTACGTGAATACACATGATGACTTGTATTTGATACGAGCTTTAAGTGAGTACACACAATGATGACTTGTATTTGATACAAGCTTTAAGTGAGTATACATGAAGTCTAGTCTTTGATACAAAGATAGGAAAGATATTCTAAAAAAGGGGTACCACCAAGTTTAACACAAACTAAATTCAACTCCGCACCAACAAAACCGGGAAAAGGTCAAACAACACATTTACATACCACCAGTTAACCCTTTCCCTCATATAGACGCTTTCTGATGCCTCTGCAGCAGACGGCTTTTTGAAAACATAGTGACAAAAGAAGAAATTGCACAAAACGTGCAATTTCTCCTTTTGACACAATGTTTTCCACTTTTTGTCATAGGTTATCCATTCAATTATAGAAATTTTCTAATTTTTGACAAAATATGTTCAAAGTCGTCTGCTGCAGAATTGTCGTATGAGGGGAAGGGTTAACACAAGTTAAATACTTCTACCACCCTCACACACACATTTTGAATACAAAATCCTGACATCCCCTGGGCCATTTTTACCTGGAACAGCCCTCGGATATTATAAAGCAATCATTCTTATTTCTTATGTATTAAAACCACAATAATGTCTTGTTTATTACAGTAAAAGAGAAGTTACATCATGATGCTGACAGTGAAATAGCCACAACTAGTCTCAGAATGTCATTAACGTGTCCAGTAAGTACTTATTAACCCTTTCCCACATACAAGAAATCTGCAGCAGACAACTTGGGGAAAACATCAAAAGCAAAAATATTGAAAATCTGTATAAAAGCAAGTACCATATTTGAATTTGAGTTAAACACATTGTTGCAATAACAGAAATTGATCATTATGTAGCAATATCTCGTTTTGCTAGCTAGTGTTGTCTCAAGTTGTCTCCTGGATAATGTTGTTCTTTTCAATTGTTCAGATTTCACATTGTTAAAGATTTCATCACTAGTGAGACTTCATTCCTAAAACTTATTTTGAAATATTTTAGAAAATACACAAAAACACTTAATCCAAAATTCTAGTGTATGTATTATTTTTTTTAAAGCATATTACTCGAAAAATTCTGTTTGGCTAGGAAAGGATAAACTTGTTTGAGGAGAAGTTTTTGGCAAATATCTCAGAGGTCCAGATAAGGAGGGGTATTCAGATCTTTTCCCCGCAATTTCTCTCTTATCATTAAATCAAACCCTATGTTGTTGGTACTCAAAAGAAACGTCTCACTGAGACGATTCATTTGAGTACCAACAACATAGGGTTAGAGGGTCAAATAAAGAGTTAAGAACATGCAAAACGCCCCTTATCTAGAGCTCTGTATCCCTACTTTATTTTAAAACAGCTTGGGAAGATGAGAATGCAAATTCCATGTCGAGCGGGTTCTTGTTCACACTTACAATGTTTTGATGCCACGACGTTTTTGATGATGAATGAAAAAAAGCCCACGTGGAACTGTCCGGTGTGTGATAAACCAGCACCATTCCATAAATTGGTTATAGACGGGTATGGATGATTATATATATGTATATACTTAACCCTTTCCCACATATATCAAATCTGAAGCATACTGAAAATGTCTACTCAAAACTATGAAATTTTCTCTCTGAACGATTATGAAAACCTTTGCATCATGAAAGTATGAATTTAACCCTTTACAACATACAACAAATCGGCGCTAGACAATTTTGAAAACGTGAAGTCAAAAGATATTAAAAATCTCTTTAAATGAAAGTATGATTATGCACTCATTGGAAACACGGTGACAAACGTTGTCTGCTGCATAAGTGCCAAATTGCGTCTGCTTGTAAGAAAGGGTTAAACAAAATTGTGAAGCTGAACATCCAATATTTTGCATATTCATCAATGCTTGTCTACAAATAAAACGGCCTTTATATTTTACATGTGAGAAAACATGCGGTTTTAAACCAACACGTGTTCTGCATCTTTCACCTAATTAACCCTTTCCCAAATACAGGCACTTTCTGACGCCTCTGCAGCAGACAACTTTTGAAATTATTGTTGCAAAAGGAGAAATTGCTTATCATGATCCATTTCTCCTTTTGTTACAATGTTTTCAACCCTATTTAATCATTAAACTCCTTTTATGGAGGTTTTTACACATATTTGGTTATATGTTTTAAAATTTGTCTACTTCAAGTTTGTTGAGGATTAAAAATGAAGTGTAATACATTATTGAGTGATCCAGTCATAGTTTTCTTTAATCCAGGGATTGAAACTGATTTAACCCTTTCCCTCATACGACAATTCTGCAGCAGACGACTTTGAACACATTTTGTCAAAAACTAGAAAATCTCTTTAACTGAATGGATAACCTATGACTAAAAGTGGAAAACATTGTGGTAAAAGGAGAAATTGTTGTTTTGAGCAATTTTCTTCTTTTGTCACTATGTTTTCAAAAAGCCGTCTGCCAGAAAGTGTCTATATGAGGGAAAGGGTTAAAATAGTCATCGTAATTAACATCATTTGTCTTCCACCTAAAATGGGCGGTTTGACAGAGGGAAGTTAACCTATTGTGTGGAGCACAGGGTCCGAAACTATAAAACTCTGAAAACATTCTCAGTGCTCAGAAACCAACTCCATACCCCAAAGAAGGCTTCTGATTTGTCAATTTGGAGAACGAATTCTCAATCAGATACTTGAGCACAGATTAAACTTTTATAATTTTGGACCTTGGTTTGAGAGAGCAAGGAAACAGATGCTAGGCTAGGTGAACTGGCCCTCCTGATTTAAACTGAGTTACTGTTATAAAACTGTATTGCACTCCAATCTTTAATCCCCAGGTTATTTGTTGAAATTTTGAAACAAGTCACAGATTTGGATGAAATTAAGTTCATAGAAGATGGTACTTGGAGTCCAATACGCAATAATACGAGGGAAACTCATCATATAAATAGCAGTCCAGCAGTCAATCGATCATCAAGTAAAGGTAACGATTAGTTTATAATATCAGGATTGTCTCCCTTGATCACACTTGGCTGGCTCACTGTGTGCTGCATGGTTATTTTTGACACAATCTAACATATGAGCGAGCGATTCAACACCCTGCCATTATTATTTTTTAACCCTTTCCCTCATACGACAATTCTGCAGCAGACGACTTTGAACGTATTTTGTCAAAACATAGAAAATCTCCATAATTGAATGGATGACCTATGACTAAAAGCGGAAAACATTGTGGCAAAAGGAGAAATTGCACGTTTTGTGCAATTTCTTCTTTTGTCACTATGTTTTCAAAAAGCCGTCTGCTGCAGTGTCCAAAAGCGTTTATATGAGGGAAAGGGTTAAGAGAAGAAAACTACAGGAAAACTGACTCGAGACATACTGATCTATCAAAGGTCAGATAAGGAGGAATATATACAGCTCTTTTCCCCCATAATATCTCTCTTATTATCAAACCAAACCCTATGATGTGGGAACATGAAAGAATTGGCTAATTGAGTACCCACAACATAGGGTTAGAGGATCAAATAAGAAATTGAGAACATGCAAAGCGCAGCGCTCCTTCCTCAAGTTCTGACCTATGATTAGCTTGCATGCATGCACTGTCTTGTGTGTCAGTCATTAAAAATTAATCATTAAGCTTATATGCAATCGTGTTTGGTTGTTTGAAAACTTGACAAATTACTGTACAAAGAAAAGAAAGAGCTTATCAAGAGAAAATATATACATGTAGTTATACTTTCATTTATTGACATTTTCCTGTTTATGTTTGCTTAAAAGTTTTCAAAGTTGTCTGCTGCAGATGTCAGAAAGGGTAAACTCTTTGAAACTGATTTTGCTATGATCTAGCAAAGACTGACATATCCTTGAATTTGAAAAATCCTTATTTCTAAGTATGTGTTTGACGAGTAGCACGCATTGATGACTAAGATTAAACTAAGCAGAGGACTAGATAAGGAGGAGAAAAACTGATCTGTTCCGTTCCCCACAGTTTATTTCTCTTATGAGACAACCAAAATCCTACGGTGTGTGTACTCAGATTAATCGTTGTCGAGTCCCGGTAGCTCAGTCGGTAACGATGCAGGCTGTCAATCCAGGGGTTGTGAGTTCGAATCCCGGCTCGGCCAACTTTCTTTCCAATGATTGACAAAAGTCATTGCTACATGTGTCATTTGTCTTCCACCAATGGGCTAAGTCTATGTGGAAAAGCAGCCAGTTGCTTGGGAAGGTTGTTGTGTGGAGTACTGGTGTGCGAAAACCAGGAAACATATGAGTAGGTGAACTGGCCGCCGTGATATGACTGAGAAATTGTTAAAAATGGCGTTAAACATCAATCAATCAGAATAAACGTTACATTGAGACGATTCTTTTGAGTACCCACAATGAAGGGTTGAAGTGTCAAATAATTACTCAAGAACATGAAATATGCACATTGTGGGATAAGGGCATCGAGGGCTTGGTGTGAAACGGTTGTAACTAAAAACCTATTTTTAAAACCCTGGTTTAGGGGCAATTTTGACCCCTTTGTAAACAATGCAAATTTAGGTGCCATTGCTCAGAACGAGCAATGGCACCCGAATTTCCATTGTTTACCAAGTAAAATGATTTAACGCTTATAAAGACTTTATGGCCAGGTAATTAAACTTGGTAAAAAAATACCGATTTTAGTTCACACCAAGCCCTCGATATATTGTCAAAAAATAGAAAATCTCTATAATTTAATGGATAACCTATGACTAAAAGTGCAACACATTGTGGCAAAAGGAGAAATTGTTCGTTTTGAGCAATTTCTACTTTTGTCACTATGTTTTCAAAAAGCTGTGATAACCTATGACTAAAAGTGGAAAACGTGGCAAAAGGAGAAATTGTTTGTTTGTTTTGAGCAATTTCTACTTTTGTCACTATGTTTTCAAAAAGCCGTCTGCTGCAGAGGCATCAGAAAGCGTCTTTATGAGGGAAAGGGTTAAAAGGTAGAACACAGATTTATGTCTTTCCCGCTGCAAACTGCAGCAGATAACTTACAGAAATCTTGGCCAAAATATGGAAAATTTCTATATAATGAAACCTGGTATAAACATTGAATAATTTGGAAAATAATTTCAGCAAAAGGAGAAATTGCATATGATAAGCATTCTCCCTTTACCTAAATGCTTTGAAAACTCTTCTGATATTGATGCATCTCTAAGTGGGAAAGGGTTAAAAGTATGAAATAAAATCTTCATTTAAAGATATTTTGTCATATCGTCGGTATTGTGTTTGTCTTCCAAGTCAAGTGCATTTGTCGTCTAATCTTGCTCAGTTTTTCTAGCTTGACTATTCAAAGATGAGCACAAGTAATCCTTTCGTCAGAGTTTTCATGTTTGTGCATAATGTCTTGTCCGGGGATCAACTCTCCATTGTTGTTGGTCACACTTTCACTAACTGACGTATTGGCAAATAGCAATGTGTTCCTTTCCCACATGCAGCAGATAACTTTGAAAATGTCTACTCAAAAATATGGAAAATATCGATAATTGTAGGTACAATTACTGAAAAAAAGTTAAAAACATTGTGACAAAAGGAGATATTGCTTGTTTTGAGCATTTCTCATTTTGTCACAATGTTTTCAAAAGTCGTCTGCTGCAGATGCATTAAAATGCATCTACAGGTGGGAAAGGGTTAAAATAAGGCTTGGGACACACAGGAATCACTCTGCGCCTATCAAACCGTTATTTTGTTGGCTTTATGCAAAATGGTTGAAACAACATATTGTAACAACATGTGGTTACAACCATTTTGTATTAAGCCTATGATTTACTGATGGGCATCACCAGTGTTTCTTGAAACACTTTCATGTATAGTTGTATGCATTCATTTTGTAACACTATTGTTATTCTTTTCCTTCCCAATATTTACAGTTTCCCCTGAGAATACGGTGATTTTGTGTGGAGGTAATATCATGTTTTGTATTAAATCTTTCTGTTGTATATTGTATCGAAATCCCCAATTAGTGCACTAATGGTACACTTTCACGTGTTGAGAGAATGTTTAAGCTGTACAAAGCATTCTTCAAATTATGACAAGTTGACAGGGCAAGAATTCTGAAATGTAGACTAGTATCCTAAAGACCTGTTATGACAGGGGAACTTCTTCAAATGAATGAACCTTGACGCATTAACATAGTCATTTCGACATTTGGAACAAGTGAATAGAGCCAACTCATCCTGCAGGCTGATTATCAATATGGGTCCTGACCTAAAGTTTATTGGACAGTTTTTACACAAAGTGATTCAGTAATAGCTTCATACAATTCAAGTAATGTTAAAGATTTTACACATTTTATTTTGTTGCTCTGAAAAAACCCAAAACACTTAAACATAATTATAACATGCTTGAAAAAAAAAGAGCTGCTTTGCAGTTCATGTTTAGGCTCCAAATGAATACTGGTTAACCCTTTCCCTCATACGGCAATTCTGCAGCAGAAGTCTTTGAACGTATTTTGTCAAAAAATAGAAAATCTCCATAATTGAATGGATAACCTATGACAAAAAGTGGAAAACATTGTGGCGAAAGGAGTCACTATGTTTTCAAAAAGCTGTCTGCTGCAGAGGCGTCCGAAAGCGTCTATATGAGGGAGAGGGTTAACAGCAGATTATTCACTTACCTTTTATGACAATTGGCAATCAGTGCATAGTCAGAGCAAACTTCACGAATGTGCTTGCTGATCTGTATCTACTTTGGTTGTAAACGTGTTATGGTTGGTTTAAGTATAGCATTGCTTAAATATTCTCTGCTTATTTCAAAGCCTAATTTGTCTTTTCTCTGATTCAGACAACTGTTTGACATATTTCGAATTTCTCAATAGAGTTTAACAACATTGTAGTAGAAGGAGATATTCGCCTTTTAAAAACTAATCGCAATGCAGAGGCATCAATGGGCATATGTATTAGACAAAAGGATTGAATAATTAGGATATGATGGGTAGAATTGTTACGATTATTGCGTCAAGTGTTATATTTGATAGTATAACTGGTGTTAATGGAGATGCAGGATTCTAGCTTAAAAAAAAGAGACAATTATTTGTGTTGTTGTTTTTTCATGGCAGATTATCTGTTGGACCTATATCTTTGTGTTCAGTACAAACATTCTGTAAATTAAAAATTAAGATTGGGTTTATCCCTTTCCTACATACAGCAGATGATTTAACCCTTTCCCTCATATAGACGCTCTCTGATGCATCTGATGTTATGAGCAATTTCTCCTTTTGCCACAATGTTTTCCACTTTTAGTCATAGGTTATCCATTCAATTATAGAGATTTTCTATTTTTGACAATATGTTCAAATTCGTCTGCTGCAGAATTGGTGTATGAGGGTAAGGGTTAAGATGGAAATTAGCTTTAAATGAAAGTACAATAATTGAATAAGAGTTAAAAACATGGCAACAAAAGGAGAAATTGCTCGGTTTGAGCAATTTCTTTTTCTGTTGACATGTTTCCAAAAAGCCGTCTGTTGCAGAGAAAGCATCAACATGAGGGAAAGAGTTAATAAAAGGTATATGATGTTACAACCAATCTTTTGATCTATTTTACAGATGGAGACACAGACGAACCCCTATCCCCCACAAAGAAGCCCAAAATGGAGGTGATAGATCTGACATTGTCAGAATCGGAAGATGAAGAAGACAACCAACGCCCACAGTCAACTCAAGGCATCAGTTCAGGGTGCGTCAGTCCTCCAGTTATCAGCATTGATTCTCCCATTGGGCCTCAGTCAGTTTTATCGGTGTCCTCATTGGATTCGTCACCGGGTACCTTGTCGAGTTCTAGTTCAAGCTCTCTGTCTGGCTCCAATTCGTCGTCGTTATCCCCGTCGGGTTCCTCTACCTCTTCATCATCGTCAACTAGTACAGTTGGTTACCAGATCCAAGGGTCGTCAAGGTCACAGTCACCCACCTTGAGGTCGCCTCCCATGTCCCCACGGCCTCAACTATCTCCAAGGTCACCTTTAAATTCGCCCCTATCAGCCACTCCCAGTCCCCACACAGCATCGGCATCCCCGATGTCACTTCCTAGTTTTTACCCACCTTTACCCATTATACCACCTGGTCTTTCAATGCACACCCTTTCCAATATATTTCCATCAACATCCACTTCTATGCCTACCACTGGTGGAGAGGTAGACAAAGAGATTGAAGAGTTCTTGCAGGGTTTATATAATGACTCGTACCGATGATGGTTTGAAAGTAGTCTTAAAACCTCTCTTTGAAAGATACAGGCAATTTTAGAGAACATTGTTGGAAAGGGAGAAAATTTGTTTGGATGAACGATTTGTTCTTTTCTAAGCACATAACTCTGAAAGTAGCATGTCCGGGTAAAACCTTTTAAAAACATAGCTCAACACAAAGAGCACATCTGAAGAAAGAGCTATACGTTAAGTATGGAGGCCTAGGTACAGAATAAAGCGGCATTTTCCTGACATGTCATATTAACCCTTTCCCTCATATAGACACTTTCTGCAGCAGACGGCTTTATGAAAACATAGTGACAAAAGAAGAAATTGCTCAAAACAAGCAATTTCTCCTTTTGCCACACTGTTATCCACTTTTAGTCATAGGTTATCCATTCAATTATAGAGATTTACTACTTGTTGACAAAATATGTTCAAAGTCGTCGGCTGCAGAAGTGTTGTATGAGGGAATGGGTTAACCGACCTTAACCCCATGTTGTGCGTATTCTAAAGCATCTTCTCATTGAGGTCGGGATTAGAGTGGTCTGAGCCCGGTAGTATTTCTCGTATTACCAAACTAAACTATGTTGTGGGTACTGGAAAGAATTATTTAATTTAGACAATTCTCCCACTATATTGGGTTTATATTATATATCAAATAATGATGTTAGATCTTGAAATATGCATCTTATCTAGAGATTTTAAGTATGCTTAATGATAAATCAAAACTTCTTCAATCTTTTGGCCAGGCTTCCATTGCTGTTTAAATATTATTTTTCATCTTTTGTGTTGTTGCTTCTTTGCCAAAAGATGTAAAAGCAACCAACCAACAACACAAAGTTTGATTGAGAAATGCAATCAATACAGCATTCACAAAGTTCACTTTATCTCTACATAACTGCAATAATTATAACCCAAGACTTCTGTGAAAATGGCAGAATGATTGTGGTCTTGTCTTATGTGATAGCTTATAGCATTGAACAAACGATATGGTGTCTGATAGATTATTGTTATGTTGTAAATATAAATGTCTTTCAATTTTGTTGGGTTTGATCATACACTAGTTAAATTGATTTCTAAATGACGGATCATTACAACGTGTGCATTTGTGCTCTCCTGTATATTTTGTTTTTAACATAATGAACAAATGGTGCAAATCAATAGATTTTTAAAAGCCCTTTGACAAAACCCATACCAACTTAGCAAGTTGTATGAGTTAATCACTTCCCTGAATAATTACTTTTGATGTCTAAATAGCAGGCGTTATATGAAGTTGTTATGGTAAAGGAGAAATTCAAGTGATTTTCTCTTTTACCCAAGTTTCTTACCTACAGTTTATAGAAATATTATCTTTTTGTCTAAATTATTAAATCTTTTTTTTTTTTTTTTTTTCCTTCTTCTTCTTCTCAAACTTTGAATTTAGCAGTCTTAGCCAGGCATATCAGACTCGTTTCCGAAAATCCCGATACTTTGGTTCATGATGAAATGATTAAAACATTGGCCTCAGAAGCCTGAGACCCGGGTTCGATCCATAATGGGTTCATACCGCAGACTTAAAAAGTGGTAGTATCTATAGGCTCCTTGGTGATCAAGACTTCAGAGATAGGTTTATGACCGATGTGTCAGTGTCAGGATAAATAATACCAGTAGTACTGGTAAATTACCAGAAATGCTGTGATTCCACATTATTCAAACCATTTTCCACTTACAGCAAATCTACAGCAATCGTCTTCGAAAACATCCAAGTAAATATATGGAAAATCTCATAAAATTAAAGTAAAATTAATTTAACAGAATTGAAATATTGATGGATAAAGAAGATTTTTCTCATAAAAAGAAATTTCTCCTTTTGTCAGTGTTTGTTTTTTAAAAAAACATCTGCTACCGATGCATCAATATATCTGTAACTTGGTTTATCATGACTTCTCCTGAGCATAAATCTGTTTTTATCACATCCAATTTTTTTTTTACTTTCTTCATGAGTATTAGACTAAATCAGTACTTGCTCTTAAAAATTAGTATGAAAATGATTTCGGTTGAAATTTGGATATTATAGTTGAATTAATTAATTAACTTTCAATCTTTACTTATGCTCTCTTTCAAACATGAGAAATTAAAGAGGTAAATTTCTTAACCAGGCATGTTTAAATGTCAGACTTAAGCTGAAAATTCTGAAATGACCCAAATGATTTTGAAATTATTTCATATTAATTGTCGTTAAGTGATCCTCTGTCAATATATCATGAATGAAATTGCGACAGTTTAACTCATTATAGTTTATAAGGCAATCTTTGAAAATCTGATTGTAGCACCCAATTTTTAAATGATTTAATATCAATCCTTTTGTGGCTCTCTAACAAGGAAGTTTAAACGTCATAGATTGGCCCAAAAAGCATGACTGTAAGCAGCTGTGGCAGTTCAACTTTAAATCATTCTTTAAAATCTTCTCTGAAATTGTTTGTCTGATTTTTAAATAGTTTCACAAGAATACTACTTAGGTGAAATTTTACCAAATATCTTAAATCAAAATTTTGGCCTAAAACATGACTGTCACTGACTCGGGTGAGCAATCTAAGGCCATCATTACCCTCTTGTTACTAGTAACTCTTGTTAGGAGAGAAACTATCACACATAGTAGGAGATTAATTAATATGGTTTATGCCTGTCATTTAGCATGAAAGACGAATTGTGATGTCCACAAAATGTGACTGCACCATTGCAGACATGGCTGCCATGTTAACCCATTTCCCTCGTACTGAGGCATCGCATCTGTGCAGCAGAGAACTTGAAAACATTGTGCCAAAAGGAGAAACTGCTCGTGAGCAATTACTCCTTGTGTCACATTGTTTTCAACTCAATTATACACCTACTTTCAATTATAGAAACTCGATATTATTGATTAGATGTTTAAAAATTTGGACTACTCTAGATAAGTCATATATATGGAAATGGATAAATTTGCAAAATATTGTTGACAAGTTAGATAAGAAGCAAGATTGCCCGAAACCGAATTAATGTTCTCTAACCCTTTCCATCATACAGTCGCTTTCTGACACATCTTTAGCAGACGATTTTTTAAACATTGTGACAAAAGTAGAACATTGCTCAAAACAAGCAATTTCACCTTTTGCCGCAATGTTGTCAACTGTATTCAACTCTCATTTGTGGAGATATTTCTGTGTTTGCCAAATTGTATTCGAAGTTGTCTGCTGTATGTTTGTTGTATATGGGAAAGGGTTAACTGTTAAAACTACGATCCTTATCTGGTGTGTATTAAGATGGTTTCGTACTCTTGTTCAAATCTTTAAAATTAATTGTTATTTTGTTTTAGTTTTGCTTTATGATATCATAATGAAAAACATAAGTACAGCAATATGATTACAAAATGTAATATGATTATAATGATTATTGTTAAAATGTTGGGGGGAAATTTGATGTTGATATATTTTGTCATTAAAACGTGAATGACGAGGAACTATTTTTCTGTTGTCTTTTTAGACAAACATTTGATAAATGGCAAGATATATTGATATTTCCGAGTTCTAAATGTTACATACAATTGTACAGATATTTTTTTTCGAGAGCACAAATGCACATGAATACTTAAAAGGCCTTAACCAGCTGTATGAATAAAATGATTTTTATCTCTCTTTTGAACTTTCTTTAATAACCTCTTTTGTGTTTAATATCATATGCTTGTTATGCAAAATATTTGAAAAAGTACTATACTTTTAGTTCTGTATGAACCCAATGAAGGAGTTACAAAATTTGAACATTGGAGACCAAGATCACACTACATAGATAAGCAAGCTAGTTATGATTAATTTTTCAACAAAACTTATAAATGTGCAGGAAAGCTGGTTAAGGGGTGGTGAAAAAGTTGTTAAGTTTGTTGTTCAGTGTTGAAGTTCTAATTTTTTTCTCTCATTTTGAAAAAAGTCAGATCTGATTTTTGCTTTCTCATTTTGAGAACTGAGATCTGTTCACTAATTGTGTTTGATGTATATTGTGGAATGCTTTATGTCTTGCCATGGAAATGTTTATCTCCCCTCGGTAGATTAAGTATGAGACCCATTTTATGAAAGCTTACGAGGCTCGTCTCATGAAATACTGTTTCCCTTTCCCACCTGCAGTTGCATTTTGACGCAATAGCAGCAGGCAACTTTTGAAAACATTGGCCATGATGAGCAATTTCTCCTTAGGCCACAATGTTTTCAACTTTATTTAAAAATTAAGCTATCTTTTTTTGAGATTTTTCAGGTTTTTGTCACTATGTTTTCGAAGTCGTCTGCTGCAGATTTGCTATATGTGGGAAAGGGTTAAGGTTTTTTATGAGTCGTTTGCTCTGGAAACAAAACTTTCAATTGTTAAATTGAAAACACAAGTTTTGATGCAGTTGAAAATATTTTGAAAACTTGAAGTTTGATTGCAGTGTTGTTTGCCGTGAAAGGGAGAACGTTAATTTAATGAGAAAGAAGCCATTTGTGGATGTGATCCCTTGGTAATGAATCGGGGGAAATGCGTATAAATCCCAAACACACCTTCCCTATTCCATAGAAAACATTTACCATGCATCCTTTTGAAAAACATCTCTTTGTTATTTATTAATCAAAGAAGGCCTAGAGTGTTTTTCGCCCCAAAGTGATGGTGATATTATCAATGAAAGTGACTGCTTTCATTCTCTGTTTCCCAAACATGCTGATGGTGGTGTTACTTAACCCTTTCTCACATACAGATGCTTTCTTATGGCTCTGCAGCAGACGACTTTTGAAAAGATGGGACAAGAGCAATTTTTCCTTTTGTCACAATGTTTTCAAATGTAGCTGATATTAATAAATATGCATTTTTTTATAGAGATTTCCACTATTTTGCCAAGATGTTTACAGTCATCTTCTACAGATTTGTTGTTTGTGGGAAAGGGTTCACTTGCAATATGAATTAGCTTTTTGAAGTAAGCATGCCTCCATCATCAAACCCATATAACCCATTCCCTCATACGACAATTCTGCAACAGACGACTTTGAACATATTTTGTCAAAAAATAGAAAATGGATGGTTAATCTATGACTAAAAGTGGAAAACAATGTGGCAAAAAGGAGAAATTGCTCGTCTTGAGCAATTTCTTCTTTTGTCAATATGTTTTCAAAAAGCTGTTTGCTGCAGAGGCGTCAGAAAATCGTCTATATTAGGGAAAGGGTTAAATACAAAATGAAAAAATGTGATTTACCTAGGTTACGGCCATCCCTGATACAGACGACTTTTGATGCCCCGGAAGCAGACAACTTCTTAAACCATTTTGGATAAAGCCATACTGTAGAAACTGGCTTCAACCCTTTTCCATATACAACAAGTCTACAGCAGACAACTTTGAAAACAGTTGGGCAAAATTAGGGGAAATCTCCATGAATGAAAGCATAACTATTAATGATAGAGTTGGAAACATTGTTGCTAAAGGAGAAATTGCTCATCTATATCTCTTTCACTGTAACACCAACAGAAACCATATGTGATGTGTGCTTACATGATCTGGCAGAGGTCCAGATAAGGATAACGGCTCATTTCCCCACGATATCTCTTATTTTCCAACCACACCTTTTGTAGTAGGTACTCACAACATAGGGTTAGCGTATAAAACAAGCAAAATGCTCCATATCTAGAGCTCATTGTTGCAAAATGAGAAATTGTCCATAAAGAGCCAGTCGCCTTTTGTAAAAATGCTTTGAACTTTATTCAATAAATGTTCTTTTAATGTATAGAGACTTGCCATATTTTGACTGTCACAAGACATCTTTGAAACCATCCAGGGAAAATATATAATTGAAGGTATAATTGTGAAATAGAGTTAAAAACGTTGTAGCAAAAGGGGAAATTGCTCTTAACCCTTTCCCTCATACAACAATTCTGCAGCAGACGACTGAACATATTTGTCAAAAATTAGAAAATCTCTATAATTGAATGGATAAGCTATGACTAAAAGTGGACAACAAATTGCTCGTTTTGAGCAATTTACTCTTGTCATGATTTTCAAGTGTCGGCTGCTGCAGATGAGTCTGCCTGTAGGGGATTATTCATTTAGGGCATATAATCACCTTCTCATGTGTTAATGTTTTCAGGTCCTCGTCGCCATCACTCATAATGAAGTCTCCACCAAGATCTCCTAGTCCACACACAGTCTCGCCGCGATCACCGATTATTTGTACATCATTACTAGCACCAGGGTCAACTTTACCCCCACTTCCTCCCCTTCTGAGTTATAAACATTCAACCAATCACAACAGTTTATTGAGAAACTCCATTGACAATGTTGTTTTGGACTTGGCAAAGCCTAACAGGTCGCCGTGTAAATTGGAGTTTGCCACTTCTGCGGCTTACACTGAAAGTTCTGCCGAAAATTCTGGATTTACACCGTCTTGGTTGACAGCCTTAAGTGATCAAGCTCAAGGACAGAAGCGCCCTCCACCCGCCCACACAAGCAGTCAGCCTCACAAGCGACAAATGTTGGAGAAATTGTCAGATTCACCGTCGTCATCAAACTCGAATATGTCTCCATTAGTCGGTAAGTTCAACCATATCACAGATTTTGCAGTTTAGGCTAATTTTATTTACATTGCATACAGATATTTAAAATAAATTTGGAGGGTAGTTGTATCATGACAAAAAAGGTTTCTAGGCCAAATTTGATAACTAGCCAAGACGCCAAACGTTCTGGGATGCTCTTGAATTATTGAAATAAGCTCAAATTAGCCTTGTCCGCTCGCATGTTCAAGAAAAATAAAAAAAATAGAACATGTTTGTAGGCATTATTTCTTAGCCAAGAACGATAACCAGCCAAATTTAGCCATAGTCACTTTTGGATTACTGCCCTTGAATTAATCAAAATGTCCACTCTCAAAGTCAAACCTGTATTATATGATTTTCACCAAACTCATTAACTTGGTTATGGACATAATGTTTTGGCCAAGTTGCCCAAGGTACTGTTGGATTATGACCCTCGAATTATCCAAAATTTGGCCAGATAGGCCTTGGTTGCTCTTACCTTAACAGTTTTTATCCAAGCATGCATCTTGATGATTGTAGAATGCTTTGGCAAGGTCCTCAAATCTAGCAGAACATGACCAGTAGATGGCCCCTATTGATTTTGAGGTCATCTGTTCAAAGGTCAAGGCCATGGTGACCTGTTCTTGACCGCTCAGGGGGACATCATGATTGACAAACAACTCTTGATTATCATTCCTAAAAACTTTCTGAAATATAATTTTAATCTTTTAGGTAAAAAAAAAATCTAGAAATATTTTCATTTCCTATCATGTTTTCAAGTCTCTTTCTGTCTGATGTATTATAGAAAGTTTGGAAACGGCTAAGGTTTCACATACAACAATTCTGCAGCAGTCGACTTTGAAAACATACCGGAAATTGTTCAGAAACTCCCTTTAAATGAAAGTACAATGATTGAATAGATTTGAAAACATATATCTTCTTTCGTTGCCATGTTTTCAAAAAGCCATCTGGCTTTAGAAAGCGTCTTTATGAGGGAAAGGGTTAAATCTTTGGCAGATCACTTTGAAAACATCTGCAAAAACATTGAAATTGTCTATAAATAAATGTACAATTATTTAATAGATTTGAAAACATTTTGCTTCATTCATTCCCATATTTATGTACACACCAAATCTCCAGCAGATAAATTATAAAACATTTTGGTATAATAATGGACAGTCTGTAAAAATGAAAGTATTATTATATATATATTTCTGATAATATTTCACCTAAGCTCAGCAGTTTAAATTCAGGTATGCCAGTTGCCTGACAATTTCCAGGGTTTTGCATGCAGCCACCATCTGACGTTTGTTTTATTTTTTCAGCCTAATTGCTTTTACCTTTTCCCACATGCAGACACCTATGAAGCAGTGTATTTCTGAAATAATTGGCAAAATGGAGAATTTTCTCATCAAGAACTATTTGTCATTTTGCCACAATGGTTCAAACTATTCAACAAATATACATTCATTAACCCTTTCCCTCATACAACAATTCTGCAGCAGACGACTTTGAATGTATTTTGTCAAAACATAGAAAATCTCCATAATTGAATGGATAACCATTGACAAAAAATGGAAAACATTGTGGCAAAAGGAGAAATTGCACGTTTTGTGCAATTTCTTCTTTTGTTACTATGTTTTCAAAAAGCCGTCTGCTACAGAGGCGTATATATGAGGGAAAGGGTTAATAGAGATTTTCTGTCTAAAAGTCTTCAAAGTCGTCTGCTGCATATTTGTTGATTGTGAGACCTTTTCCTGATACCTTTCTTTATGAACAATTCTGACGTTTTAAACAGAAGAAATTACTAAAAAATGATCAATTTCTACATTTACCATTATATTTTCATCTTGAGTTGTAAACTAGGCTACCCTTTACTCATTCCCACCTACAGACGCATTTTCTACAGTACTTTTGAAAACATTAAGGCAAAAGGGAAAAATTGCCATTTCTCATTTCTAGACATTTTTCCATATTTTGAGAGTAGATGTTTTCAAAGTTGTCTTCTGCAAATGTATTGTGTATGTGGGAGAAATGGTTTAAATATTATATAAGGAAAAAGGTTGATAAGATTATAACTTTCATAATTTAAATAGTATAAAGGCATGAAGAATGGGTGAACTTGTAAGTGTTGGATCAATTACCATTAATTACTTAATTCTGCAACATATGCTTTCCTTGGGAATTTCAGTAGACAAGTTTTGAAAACATGAGAAAATATTGCTGCATATTGAGCAATCTCTCATTTTGACACAATGTTTACAACTTTATTCAATAGGTTTTCTTTCATAACTAGTTTTCTTATTTTTGATTATAAATTAAAATATGTTTTCAAAGTTATTTGCTTCAGATTTGTTGTATTTCGGAAAGGGGGGCTAAACAGTTAATATTTTAGAAACATTCAGATCAATGTCAGAAAGTTTATTCTTACAGATCAAAGGTCGAGGGAACCCGCACCTAATACTATAAGCCGTAAAGTTATATACCACAGTTCTAACCCTTACAACCACACAATTGTGTCTAACAAATAGGAAGACATTTGACAGTAAAACTTGAATAAAAGAGTGAGATATTTTACTTGTCGATTGACAGATGCGATCTCTTTGTTCATGGGATGTTCCATGTTCCCTTACCCTTAACCCTTTCCCTCATATAGACGCTTTCTGACGCCTCTGCAGCAGGCGGCTTTTTAAAAACATAGTGACAAAAGAAGAAATTGCTCAAAACAAGCAATTTCTCTTTTTGCCACAATGTTTCCCATTTTTAGTCATAGGATATCCATTCAATTGCTGCAGATTTGTCGTATGAGGGAAAGGGTTAACCACTTGCAGACCTCTTTTGAAATCATTGTGATAAAAGGAGAATTGCTCATAATGGGCAGTTTTCCATATTTCTTTCTGTATGATTTCAAAGTTGGCTGCTTGAAAGTGTTTAGGGGAAAGATAATTATGGCTTTGTCGCTGTTTATGTGATTCTTTTCATGCGTTTGTCAAGTTATCCTTTAAACTGTATTTTGCAACAACAGAGCCATGGTGGCCCTTCGTTAATAAAAGTGTTTTTGTTAGTCATTCAAATAATTGACAGTCGTTTCAGTATAATTAGGCTCCCCATTCGAAAAAGATTGGGTGGGGTATATTGCTGGGCACATTTCAGTCTGTCTGGCAGTTCATCAGTAGACCATAGCTTGTCCGATTGATAACCGGATAATGGTAGGGAGCTTGGGCATGACCAGTTGATGACACCAATGGATTTCTAGGTCACCTGTTCAAAGGTCAAGGTCTTGGTGACCTTGAACACAGAAGGGGAGGGGCATAATGTTTTGATAAACATTTATTATTTTTATTACATCAGTTTCTGACAGTGTGAAAAGGCAATCTCTTGCCTGTGAGAAAACATGTTTTTGCATTAGAAACCATTGGAATGCTGGGTATTACCTCTTTCCCACATATAACAAATCTGCAGCAGACAACTTGGAAAGCATAGTAACAAAAAACCTGAAAAATCTCCATAAAAGAAAGCCTAATTGATAAATAACATTGAAAACATTGTTGTCAAAGGAGAAATTGCTCATCATTAGCAATTTCACCTTTGGCCACAATGTTTTCAAAAGTCTTCGGCTGCTATGGCGTCAAAATGCGTCTGAAGGTGGGAAAGGGTTACTTGACAATATTAATTGAATCCTGAGCTTTGTGGAAAAGATAATTATTATAAATGCACATACATGTACGTTATAATCTGCATCCTTTTTAATCAGATTTAATGTTTTATGCCAATGAAACTGGTAGGATAAAAGGCAAACAGTTGAAACTAAGGTAAGGCCGTGCATCCACAGTTTTATAAGAGCTTTAAATGTTTTTCGCCAATTTAGTAAATTCTACCTTAATGTAATCCCTTTACGGTGAGTCAATGGGACCCCAAATCTCTCTGGTACATTTCCTAGCCTAATACTTGTTTGTAAACCTGGGGAATCCTGAATTAGTGGTCTGTCACAGTGATATAACTGAAATAATGTTGAGAACGGCATAAAACCCCGTTAAAGCAAAACCAAAAAACTTCTTACATCCCGCTTATAATCAAAGGCCTCATTTCATGTTGTGGATGGAAGGGTTAGAACAATTTATTCTGTATATTATATTATATTATAATTGAGATTATTGTTTCAAAGTTGTTTCTGTTACTTTCATCAATGTTCTTAGACTTGTTGTTTTCGTTGGGTTTTTAGCTCTACTGGCCAAAGGCCAGAAGGGCTTATGTTGTGGTGATTTGTCTGTGTGTGCGTGCGTCCGTCCGTAAACAATTTCTTGTTAACACGATACAGTCTTCAACCAAACTTATACAGTAGTTAGATATCCATGAGAGCTCGGTTCCTTTCGAAAACCAGCGAGATCCGCCCATGCATGACTGGATTATGGCCCTTAAAATGGTCAAAATTGCTATAAAAGAGCTTGTTAACACGATACAGTCGTATCTCAACCAAACTTATACAGTAGTTGGATATCCATGAGAGCTCAGTTCCTTTCGAAAACCAGTCAGATCTGCCCATGCATGACTGGATTATGGCCCTTGAAATGGTCAAAATTGCTATAAAAGAGCTTGTTTACACGATACAGTCTTCACTTTTGATTGTATCTCAACCAAACTTATACAGTAGTTAGATATCCATGAGAGCTCGGTTCCTTTCGAAAACCAGCCAGATCCGCATTTGCATGACTGGATTTTGGCCCTTGAAATGGTCAAAATTGCTATAAAAGAGCTTGTTAACACGATACAGTCTTCACTTTTGATTGTATCTCAACCAAACTTATACAGTAGTTAGATATCCATGAGAGCTCGGTACCTTTCGTAAACCAGCCAGATCCGCCCATGCAAGACTGAATTATGGCCCTTGAAATTGTTCAAATTGCTATAATTGAGCATGTGAACACAATAGAGGCTCTATTTACTATCTGATCTTCACCAAACTTAGATAGTAGTTAAATATTGATGAGAGCTTGGTTCCTTTTGAAAACCTGCCAGATCCGCCAAGACTGGATTATGGCCCATGAAATTGTAAAAATTGCTATAATACAGCTTGTGAACACAAAAGAGCCTCCATTTACTATCCGATCTTCACCATACATACATGCTCTGGATTGAAAATGACCAAAGAACCATACCAATAGAGCATAGGCCCTCATGGGCCTCTTGTTTAAACACTACATGTACACAAGCAATAAATTATTCTATTAATAAGAAATAATTATTAACTTATTTATCTAAGCAATTTATCGGATGATTTCATAGATGAAACAACTAAAACTAGCATATATATATATATATATATATAGGATCTGACATGAGTTGTCATTTTATATAAAGTTTTATTAAACGAATTCAAGAAATCTGGTATTAAGCGAGCCTGGCGATCTTAATAACAAATTTTTTGGTCGAGATTAATATAACTTTATGAAATGACAACGAATGTCAGATTCTTTTTATCTCATGACGAAATGCAAAAAGAAAATCGATATGACCGATAATGGGTCCCTTCACCTCATCCATCTATCGTGAAATTTGTGTATACCAGATACACGTTCTCAGCCATTTTGTAAACATTCGCGGATGAATACACAAGTGATTCAGTCATGTTATATTACACGTGACACATATAAAGAAATACGTAATGGGTATATTACATCGGATACAAGCATTGTCATGTGATAAGATGTATATATATGATTAATATAATTGCAATAAGATGACCCCAAGTTATTTTATGTTAACCCTTTCCCCCATACGACAATTCTACAGCAGAAGACTTTGAACATATTTTGTCAAAAAATAGAAAATCTCTATAATTGAATGGATAACATATGACTAAATGTGGAAAACATTGTGACAAAAGAAGAAATTGCTTGTTTTGAGCAATTTCTTCTTTTGTCACTGTTTTCAAAAAGCTGTCTGCTGCAGACGCGTCAGAAAGCGTCTATATGAAGGAAAGGGTAGTTTCTGCTATATTTAATTAACTGGAGAATTAAACGCTAGCGGTTCCAGATGAGCTGGGATAGTAGCTTGGGGGGGTAACAACAAAAGCTGATAATCTAGGGATTGCGGGCTTGTGACTTTGAACCCGGGCTCCGCCATTCATTCTTTCTGATGATGGATAAACATCATTTACTTTCCACCAATGGGCTAAATATTCCTACGGGTACTTAGCCATTTTAACTTGGGTGAACTGGCTTTTGTTATATATAACTGAAATACCATTGAAAATGGCATTTAACTCAAATCAATCAAGCTACATGTTTTCTGATGTTATATTTCTTATATTTGTCTTCTTTGAAAACACAGATTAAAAAAAATATATATATACATTTTATAACATAAATGCAGGATTGAAGACACTAATGGAGAAGGAAAAATGCTCACTTTTAAACAAAATACCGCTTATGACAATGTTTTCAAGATTTAGAAATATCTAAAGACGTCTGTGAAACAGTGATAATACTTTACTGTCAAATTGCTTTTGTTTTCTAGTTATTTGTTATTTTATTAATACATACTTGCTAACCCTTTCCCAATTGCAAACACATTGCTACATATCTGTAGCAGACGACATTGAACCTTTTTGTCGAAATTGTTTAACTTTATGAAATAATAAAACTTTCATGCAAAGAGATTTTCTATATTTGAAAGTTGTTTGCAGCAGATTTATTGTATGTGGGAAAGGGTAAGTAGATTAACTCAGGTTTGAGCACTAAACCTTTGGAAGTTTTGTTTAAGGAGAAGTTATAAACGAGTTAAGTTGCACTTCCTTTTGAGTAACCAAATTATTATTAATTAATAACTGCACACATTTAAAATGTTGATATATTAATGATAAATGTGCGCACTTGTTTTAATTTCCATTTATGATGCATTAATTATCATGAACAGTTCTTCTCCGCGACTGTTTATTTAAATGGTGACTGCTACAAAGTCCCAAAAAGTGATCTGTATTAGTGAAAAGATTAAGCGGGTATTGCAATTAATTAAAAGAGACTAATTTCTGAAATATTTTTATTTAATTAACAGCCCATCTTTGGTATACTTGGGTATATTATGGGACCACTTGTGTTGGATGAGCGGCTTCCACAAATATTATACAATATTAACTCAACTTATAATAATAATAATAATAATAATAATAATAACAATAACTTTATTTTATGAGGGTAAAAATAACTTGACAAAAACTAATCTTCCATGAGGCTCTCATTAATTATAATAATTTGTAAGTACATGTTCTCAACAGAGTGCAGTATTTGACATGTTAGAGTGAATTTTCTATGAAATGTTTTAAAGCATTTTAACTTAAATGTATGTAGAGATTCTGATGTTTTTATATGAAGAGGTAATTTGTTCCATAGGTCTGACCCTAAATATGTGAAGGACTTTTTCCATATATTTGTTTTTGGCTTATCCAATTTAATACTGAGATTAGAGACAGACCTTAAGGAATATTTGGCATTTATGTTATATTGGCTTGGTTTAATCTGTTTGTTATGTAAGTTTTGAGTTTGATTTTTAAGGGCCTTGTACATCATGATACATTTCTGATACTTGACTCTTTTATCAAATGTTTTATCTCGGACATTAGATTGCAAATGAATTGAAATGGCCCCTTTACCCTTTAAAATATAAAAAGAATCTCTACAAATGAATGTAATTATTGAATAGTGCTTAAACATTGTGACAAATGGAGAAAATGCTCATTATAAGCAATTACTCCTTTTGCCATAATGTTTTCAAAAGTCATCTGCTGTAGAGGCGCCTGCAAGTGGTAAAAGGCATTATATATACAAACTTAAAAGCTTTGTCCACAATCCTAATGCAATCTGTAAACGCATAATATATCTAGGTAACTTCTGTCAATCTAGAGTTCCTGCCACAAGATAGGTGATATTGCATCTGTTTAACCCTTTCGGACGCCTCTGCAGCAGACGGCTTTTTGAAAACATAGTGACAAAAGAAGAAATTGCACAAAACGTGCAATTTCTCCTTTTGCCACAATGTTTTCCACTTTTAGTCATAGGTTATCCATTCAATTATAGAGATTTTCTATGTTTTGACAAAATACGTTCAAAGTCGTCTGCTGCAGAATTGTCGTATGAGGGAACGGGTTAAGAGTTGAAAAGTTTTCAAAACATTTTGCTACAATGTTTTCAAAAGTTGCCTGCTGCAGATGCACACAATGCATCTGCAAGTGGGAAAGGGTTAACCATGCTTCATTTCTAGGTAACTTCTGTCATCCTAGAGTTCCTGCCCCAAGATAGGTGATATTGCATCACTTTAACCCTTTCCCTGATATGGCAATTCTGCAGCAGACGACTTTGAACGTATTTTGTCAATTATGCATTATGATAAAAAGTGGAAAACATTGTGGCAAAAGAAGAAATTGCACGTTTTGTGCAATTTCTTCTTTTGTCACTATGTTTTCAAAAAGCCGTCTGCTTTAACCCTTTCCCTCATACGACAATTCTGCAGCAGACGACTTTGAACATATTTTGTCAAAACGTAGAAAATCTCCATAATTGAATGGATAACCTATGACAAAAAGTGGAAAACATTGGGGCAAAAGAAGAAATTGCACGTTTTTTGTCACTATGTTTTCAAAAAGCCGTCTGCTGCAGAGGCATCAGAAAGCGTCTATATGAGGGAAAGGGTTAAGAGTTGAAAACGTTTTGCTACAATGTTTTCAAAAGTTGCCTGCTACAGATGCGCACAATGCATCTGCAAGTTGGAAAGGGTTAACCATGCTTCTTTTTAAACATTTATTTGATTTTTGTCTGGCATCTGTCTGTCTGTCTGTCTATCTGTCTGTCTGTCTGTCCGTCCGTCCGTCCGTCTGTCTGTCACACTTTTTGTCACGTTTTCAAATAACTTTTTTTCTACTCAAAAGATTACATTGAAACTTCTGACATATGTTTATATCAATGTGTGTGATTGGTTTGGATAATCCAAATATTTTTTATATCAAGAGTTATTGCCCCTTTTCTGTCATAAAATTAAAATTTTCTGACAAGGCCCCGGCAAGTGACACACGTGCTCCGGGGAGCACTCCATTCTTGTGTTTATATACATGAGTATTTAGATCAGCCAATATTGTTGTACCAGTGCAATACATGAACGCATGCCATGCCATGTCTGTAAACATATATTTTTTCATTGTTTTTATTTGTTTGTTTGTTTCAGATTTGGACCAGCTATGTAGTATTTTAGACTCGGACAGGGAGAAGAATAACGAAGAGGTATGTACTACTGCAATGTCTCAGTACAGAATCCATTACTTTTAAAACCCAGAGCTCTAGATAAGGCGAGTATTTCAAATCCTAAAACCCTTATTTGACCCTTAAACCCTATGTTGTGGTTACTCAAACGAATCATCTCACTGAGACGATTCTTTTGAGTACCCACAGCATAGGGTTTGGTTGAGTCATAAGAGAAATATAGGTGGGCAAAGACCAGTTTACTCCACCTTATCTGGTCCTCTGAATTATATTAAACCTTTCAAGGTTGGGAATGTTTTATCAAAATTTAATGGTTCTTCCATATACATTGAGGTCAAATCATGCCAAACACATCTGCAGCCATGTATATTGACAGCCAAATAGTCCCTCAAAAAAAACTTTGTTTGCATAAAAACGAGTGTATACCTTCATCAGAATGCATTGAATATATGACATTGAGTTAAAATTCCATTGTAAATGTGTATAGGATGCGCTGGAAATTTTTGATTTGATAAATTTTAGTATTTTGACCTTGTTTGAAAGTGAAAACCCTATTTCGTTCAAAATGATGGTATCCATCTTCATGGGGTGAATTCTTTCTTGCATAATACATGATTGATTGTTTGGTGTTTTATGCTGCTTTCAACAATTTTTTCAGTTATATCAAGGGGTTTCCTGGGTAAGTTACCACTACAATTGGTCCTTTTATCCTGACACCAGCTAGTCAGTCGTATTGCTAACCCTACAAACCCTGAGCACCAAGGAGGGCAGCCATTTCTACCATTTTCAGTTTGTCTGTTTTTGGAAGGAAAAAAGGAGTTCCTAGAAACAATATGCATGTCTATACCTTAACTTTTGCTTTAATAATTATTCAGTTCTGCCCCTTTTGGACTATAAAGTCATACAAAAAGTTTAACTTTGTCCATAGCTCAAAAATCTTAAAACATTTTCAAATGAAACTTGATACACATGTTCCTGGGAACAATGTTCCATCTCTATACCAAACCACATAACTTAAATAATAGCTTTAATAATTATTCAGTAATGTCCCCTTTTCAACTAAGAAAAAACAAAACATGCATTGGCGTTGACTGAGGATCGAACTTGCCACCTCCCGCACTCAAAGCTTATGCTCTACCACTACACCACAGAGGTAGTCTGCATTATACCTGATCCCCCATTTTTGGCCGGATTGCTTAAGCAATTCCGGTCTATAGATTGGCGATGTCCGTCTGTCTGTCTGTCTGTCTGTCCGTTAACATTTTGGTTAAAGTTTTAGGTTAGGCAAAATGGTTAAAGTTTCTGGTTAAGCAAAATCTCAGCACAAGAAAGGGTTGCAAACTTGAAACTTTGCCTGAAGGTAACCAGTAACAAGTTCTATTGATTTCTATTGTTACTTTGACCTTGACCTTAGTTTGTCGATTTTCAAGGTCAAATTGCCGACAATCCGGCCTTACCGTCTTCAGCGGTTTCTTGTCTTTGAATTATTTTAAAGCTAAAAGGTAACTCCTTTGAATGCTATAGGTTGTTCTTTCTGTAAAACACTTAGAAAGTGTGACAATTGAGGGATGAAACTGGTTGATTTACAAGGAAACAAAGAAGGAGTATAATTGGTGAACAGTGACCTTGAACTTAGTTAAACTTGTCTAAGTCTGCCATCCAAGGGAGAGTGAAAATGTGGCTGCTTAATAGTGGCGACTGCTAACACAAGTTTGCCATGATACACTGAAACCTCTTCAAAAGAACATCTCTGAGGAACAAAAACATCTTCAAAACAACAATTATATTATATTGCACAAGGATAATTTTAACCCATTTCCCATATATACAGCAACAGTTAACAGAGACAATTTTGAAATTAAAATTTGGAGACACTTCAAATGAAATAACAATTATTCTTCAAAGTTGAAAATATTGTGGCAAAAGGAGGAATTGCTCATTATGATGAATTTCTGATTCTGCTGTTGTATCCGAATGTATCCGAATGCCTCTACATGTGGGAAAGAATGAAAGAACAAGAGTGATTTGAGACCACTTTTACACTCTATCTACAAGAAATTGTATGATAAGGGGTTGCTAGCCTTTTTAGCTCACCTGAGCTTTGCTCAAGGTGAGTTATTGTGATCGCCTTTTGTCCGGCGTGCGTCAACTTGTTCTCCTCAGTAACCAGTGGGTCAATTGGGATGAAACTTCACAGAAAGCATCCTCTCAATAACCTCACCAGATTTCCTTCAAATTTTTGGGATCCATGCATAATTCTGGTTTCCATGGCAACGAAATGAAAAAAACTTAAAAATTCTTCTTCTCCCAAACTGGTTGGCAGATTTGCAAATAATTTTGTAGAAATGTTCCTTGGATGATCCTCTGTCAGATTCCTTCAAGCCATGTTGATTTGTCGAAAAACATGGCCGCCAGGGGGGGCGGTGCTATTTTGCCTTATATGGCTATAGTGAAAACTTTAAAAATCTTCTTCTCCCAAACTGGTTGGCAGATTTTCAAATAATTTTGTAGAAATGCTCATTGGATGACCCTCTATCAGATTCCTTCAAGCCATGTTGATTGGTCAAAAACATGGCCGCCAGGGGGCGGGGCTATTTTGCCTTATATGGCTATAGTGAAAACTTAAAAAATCTTCTCCTGCGAATGTGTCAGGCCGATTTTCAAATAATTTTGTAGAAATGTTCCTTGGATGACCCTCTATCAAATTCCTTCAAGCCATGTTGATTTGTAAAAAAACATGAACGCCAGGGTCAAAACTTAAAAAAATCTTCTTCTCCAAAAGTATCAGGCCGATTTTCAAATAATTTTGTAGGAATGTTCCTAGGGTGACCCTCTATCAGATTCCTTCAAGCCAAGTTGATTGGTCGGAAACTATGGCCGCCAGGGGGCGGGGCTTATATAGCTAAAGTAAAAAAAAAAATATCAGGTGAGCGATTCCAGGGCCATCATGGCCCTCTTGTTTAAATTCCTTATATGAGCTCCTAGACCTATGTTGTGCGCACTCAAAAAAAAAATTGTGACACTGATGGGATTCTTTTGATCACCCACAATTTAGCTTTTAAGTCCAAAATATTGCAAATGGAGAAATTGTTCATTTTGAGTAATTTTTCCTATTGCCACAATTGCTTGGGAAGATTGTTATGTGGAGTACTGGTGTGAGAAAACCAGGAAACACATGAGTAGGTGTACTGGCCGCCGTGATATAACTGAGAAATTGTTAAAAACGGCGTTAAACCCCCCCAATCAATCAACCTATTGCCACAATGATTTCAAAAGAAGTCTGCTTGATGCAGAGGGGTCAGAAAGGGTTAATGAGTACTAACAGAGTTATCTTGGAAGCAAGACCTGTTTACTCTTCCTTATCTAGACCCTCTGAATTCAAGATTTCTTGTTTATTTTTCAGATTGCCAATGTGATGCCATTCGCGACTGACTACAGACTTTCATCAGGTTCGGAGAATAATTCCAGAAACATATTCAGTGTGTCTCCATCAGACATTATATCATTAGACTAGTCAATTAGTGACACTCAATTTGTGTCGAAGAGTAATTTAATTGGAGGGTGCTCCCGGAAAAACCAACCTTCGCGTAATTATTACACCTGTTAACAAATGTCTGTCTGATCCAAATAGAGACTGTTTGTCAGAAGCCAGAGCCCTAGATAAGAAGTGTTTTGCTTGTTCTCAAATCCTTATTTTATCCGCTAACCCTATGTTGTGGGTACTCAAAAGAATCGTCTCTGTGAGATGATTCTTTTGAGTACCCACAACTTAGGGTTTGGTTGGATAATAATAGAGATATTGTGGGGAAAAGAGCTGCAAACTCCTCCTTATCTGGACCTCTGAGTGCACAGTAAAATTAAACAGCATGGATCTGCACTGGTGTTGAAAGCCTTAACACTTTTCCCGCATACAGACGAATTTTGACACATTTGTTGCAGACAACATTTGAAAACATTATGGCAAATGGAGAAACTGCTAATAATGAGCAATTTCTCATTTTGCTGCAATATTTTCAACTCTTATCAATAAAGCACTTCATGTCAAGAGATTTTTCCATATTTTGCCTCGATGTTTTCTCGGTCATCTAATGCATTTATGCGTGAAACATTTAACCCTTTCCCACTTACAGCAATTCTGCAGCAGACGACTTTGAAAAACACCTAAATTTTAATCATTAAAAAGAGTTGAAAACATTGTGGGCAAAAGGAGAAATTGCTGACTCGTGAGCGATTTCTTCTGTTGCCACAATATTTTCAAAAGTCGTCTGCTACTGATGAGACAAAATGCGTCTAAAAAAGGAAAGCGTTAAGGTGGATTTTTTAAGAGCACCGCTCAATTCCCAGAAACATGGTCATCGTCTCACTCTCTGACCATGTATCATTAACCCTTTCTCACCTGTAGGTGCATTTTGATGCATATACAGCAGACGACTTTAGAAAACATTGTGGCAAAGGTGAACTTGCTCGTGATGAGCAATTTCACCATTTGCCACGGTGTTTTCAACTCTATTTTAATAATTAAACTGTCCTTAATTGAGATTTTTCACATTTTTGAAAAGATGTTTTCAAAGTCGTCGTCTTCAGATTTGCTGAAATTGGGAAAGGGTTAAGTCATGGTAAACTAAGATGAGAGTATTGCAGGGTACAAACAGACATTACATATAGAGCCCTGTCTACACTCTACGCATCATTTTAAATCGCAACAGTTAGTACAGAGGAGAACATGTATATATCATTGTTCATGATAGGAGGTTTATCAAAACAGATTGAGTTCATCTCCATCTTAACACTTTCCCACATGTATACAACAAATCTGCAGCAAACGACTTAAAATCATCTAGGCAAAATTATATAAAAATCCCTATACAGGAAAGTTAATTATTGAAAAAGAATTTAAAACATTCTGGCAAAAGGAGAAATTGCTCATGAGCAAATTCTACTTATAACCACATCGTTTTCAAAAGTCGTTTGTTGCAGAGGCATCAAAATGCGTCTACATGTGAGAAAGGGTTAAATCATCTCGGACCGCAGGTTGGCCCAATCCCAAACTAGAGGTTGGTCAGTGATTCCAGGAACATGTTCAGTGCCCGGAGATATTTCATCGGACTGGTTGTCTTGGAAACCGAATGACAGTCATTGCTATTCCAGCGAAATATTCAGTTCCTCAAAGGTCTTAGATACCATGGTAGCGGAAAAGAGGGGTCCAAGTGTGTATACAGGATTCAGTTGAGTTGCCATGGTAACAATCTGTTGGTCTCATGTAATACCAAACAATATTTCATGCTCCAATTCCTCCAACCATTCTTAGCAGTAATTAATACTTAAATACTTAAAAGCAGATTTTGTCATTTTTGTTTCCTTAATATTTCATAAAACATGAACTGTGTTTTTAAGAAAATGACTGTTGACTTGAATAGTTAGTTACCTACTGGTCAAGGAATGGGAATGAAATATTTTGACATTCTTATTAGGGAAACAAAAAGGATAAAATGTGCTTTTAAGTATTTAACCCTTTCCTTTATATAGACGCTTTCTGACGCCTCTGCAGCAGATGGCTTTTTGAAAACATAGTGAAAATATAGTGACACAAGAAGAAATTGCTCAAAACAAGCAATTTCTCCTTTTTACACAATGTTTTCCACTTAGTATCCATTCAATTATAGAGATTTTCTATTTTTTGACAAAATATGTTCAAAGTCGTCTGCTGCAGATTTGTTGTAAGAGGGAAAGGGTTCAGTATTACATTCTGCTAAGTAAGGCTGATGGAATTGGGCCCAGGTAACTTCGTCATCCGATGTACACCAACTAGAGTCTCGGTGTACAAAAACAGTCTCCAGCTTTAGAACATCAAATCAACCAATCTAATGAATTGTAAACAGTCAACAATATCAATATCAATCCTTTCCTGGAAAATGCAGTCGTGCAGTTAGCATTTTCACATGTAAAAAAAATGACAAATATTTAGAAAGCAAGACACTGAGCAAGTTCCTGGAATTGCTTTCTAACTTTTTCGCATTTTACATGTCAAAATGTCAACTGTTCCACTGCATTTTTCCAGGAAAATATTGTTTTTTGTTGACTTATTGCAATTCCCTGAACTACAATGTCAACGAAATCAGGGTATATGGATCCTTAAGTGTATTTTGACAAAAACTGTCACTGACATTTTGAATTCTTTTGTTTCTATGTCAATTGACCTTTCTATGTATTTAACATGTGACAGTAGAATATGCAAGAGTTAAAAACATTCTTTCTTCGAATGTTTTTTTTTTTTTACCTTGGCCACGTGAAGTAGCTGCAGCATACAACTTTAACCCTTTCCCTCATATAGACGCTTCCTGACGCCTCTGCAGCAGACGGCTTTTTGAAAACATAGTGACAAAAGAAGAAATTGCTCAAAACGAGCCATTTCTCCTTTTGCCACAATGTTTTCCACATTTAGTCATAGGTTATCCATTCAATTATAGAGATTTTTTGATTTTTTGACACAATATGTTCAAAGTCGTCTGCTGCAGAATTGTCGTATGAGTGAAAGGGTTAAAATACATTGCAACAAAAAGAGACAACATGGAGACATTGCTTAAGTTTGGACTAATGATAATAATCACTTTTTGACATCCATGAAATCTGCAGCAGGTGACTTTGACTATATCTAGGCAAAGATATGGCAAACGTCTATAACAGAAAGTATGTTTATTTGATATATATAGTTGAAAGCAACGCGAGTATTTTCTCTATTTGCCAAAATGTTTTCAAAATGCGTCTGCTTCAGATGTGTCAATATGCAAAAGGATAAAGTGCTGCTTTTCTTTGGTGGAAACTGTTCATGGTCTGTGACCATTCTTGTTTGTTTTATTCTATAATTTTAGCTCGCCTAAGCACGCAGTGCTGAAGGTGAGTTATTGTGATCGTCTTTTGTCCGTCAACATCTTCTCCTCAGTAGCCAGTGGGTCAATTTGGATGAAACTTTACAAAAAGCATCCTCTCAATGATTTCACCAGAATTCCTTCAAATGTTTGGGATCCATGCAGAATTCTGGTTTCCATGGCAATGAAACGAAAACAAATTAAATTTTTCTTCTCCCAAACTGGTTGGCAGATTTTCAAATAATTTTGTAGAAATGTTCTTCAGATTACCCTCTATGAGATTCGTTCAAGCTATGTTGATTGGTTGAAAAGGATGGCCGTCAAGGGGCGGGGCTATTTTGCCTTATACATGTATGTCTATAGTGAAAACTTAGTCTTCTCCGAAAGTGTCTGGCTTATTTAAAAAAAAATTGCAGAAATGTTCCTTAAGTGACCCCCTATCAGATACCATCAAGCTATGTTGATTGGTCGAAACACATGGCTACCACAGGGCGGGTCTTTTTTGCCTTATATGGCTAAAGTGAAAACTTAAAATCTGTTCTCCGAAAGTGTCCGGCTGATTTTCAAATAATTTTGTAGAAATGTTCCTAGGGTGACCCTCTATCAGATTCCTTTAAGCCATGTTGATTGGTCGAAAACTATTGCCGCCAGGGGCTTATATGGCTAAAGTGAAAAAATATATATCAGGTGAGCGATCCAGGGCCATGATGGCCCTCTTGTTTACATTCTTTAAATGTTTCGGTACTTCCAATACAAAAACTGTCTCCGAATAAATGTAGCCCATACTATGGACGTTGGAACTACTTTTAAAACTGCATTTTGTAAGCAGAAACCAACGAAACCAACTTACTACATTGTACATACACCTATATTTTGAGCATATTCAGTGACCGTATCAAAAGTCACTGGAGTCTAGGAGTTGAGTTGAAGGGGTCCAATAGAGTTGAATACTTTGAGGGGTGCTCCTGGGAAAACCCAACCTTAATGTAATTATTACGTGTGTGGGGGAAAACCAATTTTAACAGAACTATTACATGTGTGGGGAAAAGACAACCTTCAGGTGTGGGGAAAACACCTGTCTGCTCATCCATGCTATAATCATAATGAAGACTTCTTTATAGAACATTATTGTCGCCATTTTGAATAATTAGATTAGAGCATAGCCCGCTCAGAATGAGTTAATATTAATAAGCAGGCTGATCTGGAGCCACGTTAGTTGCAAATGACTTGCGGTTGGTTTAAGCAGGGCACGGTTAATTTACATATTTTGTCAGCATCAATCAGGACGGTGTTGCCAGGGATAAGTTACAAGAAAGGATTAAAAGAGCAGGATCATTCATTGTAATCTACTACATTCTTCCATCTATGCGCCACCCACATAAATATTTTAGTTTTAGCATCATCAATGTTGGAATTGTTCATAGTATTGGTATAATTTTATGTTGAAAATAAATGTGTATTTTTGTGTTTCAATGTTGAAATGGAAACCAATAAATTATTCTAATTTATCAAAATCATTCTTTTTAGTTCTATCTGGTTTTTTTTCGAAAATAAGAAGTTGGTGGGGTATTGTGATACCCTTGGCATCGTCACAAAACTTGAACTTTACCTCATAACTCAAAAACCGTTCAATACATATATTCAAATGAAACGGTGTACACCCGTTTCTGGGAACAATACGCATGTCTATACCAAGTCGCATAACTGCTTTAATAATTATTCAGTCATTATTTTCGACTTGAAAGAAAAGAAGAAGACTGGCGTTAGCTTGCGGCGCTCTTGTTATACCCACAAAAAGCAAAGTTTTAGGGGGTATATAGGAGTCACTGTGTCGGTCGGTCGGAAGCCATATTTTGTCCAGCCTATTTCTTACAAACCACTGGGTGGAATTCAATAAAGTTTTACGTGAAGATTCTATACCAAGAGGAGATGTGCACACCCTAAAGGTTTTACAATTGCATCTTATTTTACAGAGTTATAGCCATTTTACGTCTGTGCATCTGTCTGTCAGTCCCACCACCTAACCTTGTCCGACCCGCATCTTAACCATGCATCGTAGGATTTTAACGAAACTTGGCACAAACGTTCACCATGATGAGGCGGCGTATCACGCACAATATCCAGGCCTGTACCTTAAATGTCAAAGTCACACTTAGAGGTCAAAGGTAAAAATGAGTACTATTTGATAGAACTGTACCTTGTCCGGCCTGCATTTCAACCATGCATCATAGGATTTATAAGAAACTTGGCACAAATGTTCACCATGATGAGGCGGCTTGTCGGGCACAGGACCCAGGCCTGCAGAAGACTTTGAACATGTTTTGTCAAAAAATAGAAAATCTCTATAACTGAATCGAAAACCTGTGAATAAACGTGGAAAACATTGTGGCAAAAGGAGAAATTGCTCGTTTTGAGCAATTTCTTCTTTTGTCACTATGTTTTCAAAAAGCCTTCTGTTGCAGAGGCGTCAGAAAGCGTCTATATGAGGGAAAGGGTTAAATGACCATTGACCCAATTCGAATACAAAATCGCACGAATTATCGCATGAATTATCTTTATGTGATCCTCATTAGGAAATGCTCAAAATGCTCTATTTCGAAAAGATCTTTGGTTGCCACAGCATAAGAAATGAAGTAAGTGATGGCTACGAAGATGAATTCAAAATAATTTACTTGTATGAACCTCTAGGTGCCCCTACCAAATTCGCTCAAGAAATCTAAATTCGAAAATGAAAGAAAAAAAGCCGAAGAGAAGACGGGCGTAGAATGGAGTAGGCAGGAATGTCAAATAATCTTCTCCTTTATTGTCTCGTTTTAATTTTGTCTGCAGACGAGGTGTTATGCCTGTGCAGCAGCCGAACTTGGAAACATTGTCCCAAAGAAGAAACTGCTCAAAATAATAGTTGCCTCATTTTCCTACGATTTTCTACCAATGTTGTATCGAAGCTTTAATTATTTTATTCTTATTTTTTAACATATTCCATTTCTCAAATATTTCTATGCAGACGATTAAACAAAAGGGATGTTAGAAAACTGACATCATCTTTGAGAAGCAGACGACAGTTATTCCTTACTTGTTCCCTATGCAAAACGCCGCTTGCTGAAGATGCATACACAATCGTTTATACATGAAGGGCGTCTAGAATCAGTATTCACTGCACGTGAAACTTTACTTTGTCAAATTATGTATGAGCTGTCCCACGAGAAAACCAACATTATAGACTTTGCGTAATGTATCGACCCAGATCAGCCCGCGCGGGCTAATCCGGGCAGACACATTCCGTCTAAGGGACATAGAGGTGTAGAGTAATGATTCATGAAACAGAAAATCAACAGGCGGCGAAAAGTATGTATGTCCGGGTTAGCTTGCGCGGCATGATTAGGCTGATCCGGATCGATACTTTACGCAAAGTCCACAATGTTGGTTTTCTCGTGGGACGGCTCATATGTGGTGAGGTGATCGAGTACTGCTCATTTAACATAATTTGGGCCACGCTCCACGAAAACGAAACTTAATTACTTTTGAAAAGAGTAGAATACGATCGATTGGCATGGCATATTCACACTGTGATCTACGTGTCAATTTTAAATCAGAGGCTTCCTGAATGTTTCCTTGAACAGTGTAGATCCAGATAATACTACGCGGAGTCGCAGGTTGATATGGATCCACACTGGTCGTAAATGCCCTATAGTTGGTCTTCTTGTAGTGCCCCTCCAATATTTATAAATAGCGTCCAAGTTCTTAATTGATAATATTGCGCTGTCTTAGTGTCTAGATCACATGAGAATAAAGTACTAAAGGTGAGTATATAAGACGAATTTGGATGCAAAGCATCAAAGACGCCGCGCATGATTTTGAAGTACGACTTAAAGGTAGCAGATGCAGATCATTACATTGAAATAACCTGTGCAAACAGACAGGATGTAAATATTTTGAACAAGAAGGCCAAATGTCCCGTTATTTTAACCAAGAAGGCCAAGATGTACCTATATTGCTCACCTGGCTACCATAGTCTATAATAAAAGGTTATCAATGGCAGAAAGGGTCAATTTTGACGTAGGGATTAGACGTTTTATATGTTACGATCTATGTGACATTCAGCATTTGAAGTTTAGTCCTGAAACCATTTGGTTTACAGTTTTCTTAACATTGACTGCAACTATAATCTGTCTTACATGCTGAGGTTTCTTAATTTTTACCAATAAACGGTTTTAAATCTGCTCTAACTAGATTAAAAGAAAAATTCACATGTATAGTCAACATATAGCAAGAATACATTGGTCTGAATGAACAAACTGTATGGGGAGGAACGTTTTAAGTTTAGAAATACAACTGAATTTTATAAATAGGCAAAAACATCACCCGAAACTTTTTTTCTGAGCTTTGATGAATCGGATCGTCTGGGCCGTAAACAGAACAATTAAAAAAGCGTAGCCTAGGAAGTTGGGGAAAAGTGATCTCTTTTTCTGAGCTTTGGTGAATCGGGTCGTCAACCAACCTATTAATCAGGCGTAGCCTAGGAAGATGGGGAAACGTTATTAGATACAAATTAAATGTGTCTAAAGTGTTGTAATAACGGTAGAAGACATACGTATTTTATATCATGTTGTTTCTTAAATCAGTTAATACAATTTATTGATTCATAAAGGTTGTTTTTTTTTTCAAACATATCACAGAGTTTTTCTATATACTAATGTCAATAATATCACATACTGGGACGAAAATGCCAATGCACAGAGAGCTCGGAAATAGTTGGAAAGATGTTTGTTTGTTTTTTATTCGGATTTTGATCCGTTTTCAACAGTACTTCCGTGTATTGCGGTCACCCACAGGCCGTCGTCAACACTTATCATAAACAACATATCCTCTTAAACTGAAATGAATGTTCCTTTGGTGATCTTTTTTCAAAAAATGTTCAAACGAAATCATCTGGTGCTGCTGCTTCAGAAATGTGATAAAATGACAAAACGTGCGTTCCTATTCTCTAAACATTCCAGTCTTATTTCTAGATAATTTGGCAGAAATATTCCTTCCGATACCTTCTGCCAAGGTAATTCAGACCATGCCCATTGCAAGGTGTCATCAGAAAGGGGATTAAATGGCAACACTTTTTAAATATTATTTTCTGAAACTATTTGGAGATTGTTTGTTTTTTCGAGAAACTTTGGCACTTCTTAGTCAAACATCTAAAACAATTTATTAAGCCATAGTGTAAAGTTAAAAAAAAAAGCATTGCCAGTTGGGTGACCTCAAAAAATGTCCGACGGATTTGAAACTATTTATACATAATATCTCTGAATCTATTGGCTGGATTTGAAAACAATATTACAGAAATGTTTCCTTGGAATATCTCTTTCATGCTGTTGAGCCAGTTTAATAAAGTAATGCCTATAGTATAAGCTTAGAACATGTTCTCCATTGAAAGCGCTGGTCTGCTTGAAAATAATTCCACAGATTGTTTTTTATGTGACCGAGCCTTTACCAAGATCTGCCAGGTCATCTTGATTGGTAAAGGGTTATTTTTTTCCTAAGTACAATCTTTGAAAAATCGTATCGATTCATACATTTGCATTGCAAAAAATGATCATCATTCCGTTTTCATCTAGTCACAAAATTGAAGCAATGTGTCGTTGCCAGTTTCCCGTACGTTCTAAGCACTTGGTGAGCATTGCAGGGCCATGAAACGTGTCGGTTGTTGTGTTTACTGCTTAGATTACACTTTGCCGTGTGTATGGTCGTCACGCTCATCTTTCTTGATACTAGCCAATGCTTAATCCTTTCCCAAATATGAGACGACGACTATGAAAATGTCTACTCAAAAATATGGAGAATCTCTATAATGGGGGTCTTTTGAAAACAGAAAAACTAGGACTCGTGACAACTCCTCTTTTCCCCCAACTATATTTCGAACTGTATTCGCCTCAAAGGGAACATTTGTTTATGTACCCCACACTATTTCTGTCTGTGTATTTGACCCAAAAAGAACCTTTATTTCTTCCCCACGTAATATTTCGAACTATGTATTCGAATCCAAAAGAACTTTTTTTTTTACCCCACAATATTTCCAATTCTGTATTCGCCTCCAAAAGAACATTTGTTTCTTTCCCCCAAAATATTTCCAACTATGTATTCGCCTCCAAAAGAACATTTGTGTCTGTCCCCCAAAATATTTCCAACTATGTATTCGCCTCCAAGAGAACATTTGTGTCTTTCCCCCAAAATATTTCCAACTATGTATTCGCCTCCAAAAGAACATTTGTGTCTGTCCCCCAAAATATTTCCAACTATGTATTCGCCTCCAAAAGAACATTTGTGTCTGTCCCCCAAAATATTTCCAACTATGTATTCGCCTCCAAAAGAACATTTGTGTCTGTCCCCCAAAATATTTCCAACTATGTATTCGCCTCCAAAAGAACATTTGTGTCTGTCCCCCAAAATATTTCCAACTATGTATTCGCCTCCAAAAGAACATTTGTGTCTGTCCCCCAAAATATTTCCAACTATGTATTCGCCTCCAAAAGAACATTTGTGTCTGTCCCCCAAAATATTTCCAACTATGTATTCGCCTCCAAAAGAACATTTGTGTCTGTCCCCCAAAATATTTCCAACTATGTATTCGCCTCCAAAAGAACATTTGTGTCTGTCCCCCAAAATATTTCCAACTATGTATTCGCCTCCAAAAGAACATTTGTGTCTGTCCCCCAAAATATTTCCAACTATGTATTCGCCTCCAAAAGAACATTTGTGTCTGTCCCCCAAAATATTTCCAACTATGTATTCGCCTCCAAAAGAAAATTTGTGTCTGTCCCCCAAAATATTTCCAACTATGTATTCGCCTCCAAAAGAACATTTGTGTCTGTCCCCCAAAATATTTCCAACTATGTATTCGCCTTCAAAAGAACATTTGTTTTCGCCCCACAATATTTTCAGCATCATGCTTCAAAATTTTCAGATGGTATTTCTTCCCCTCTGATGTGTTGTGGAAAAGCAGCCAGTTGCTTGAGAAGATTTTGTGTGGAGTACTGGTGTGAGAAAACCAGGAAACACATGAGTAAGTGAACTGGCCGCCACTGAGAAATTGTTAAAAACCGCGTTCAACCCCAATCATTCAATCAATTAACCCCTCTGATGTGTTGAAAGCAGATGACACAAAATACAATATCAAGTAACCAAATATGACAGTAGATTCATTGTGATCTGTGCTCTGCGAAAACCACAATGTTACCCTTTTCCGCATAGCTATATCTGCAGCAGACGAATTTGAAAACATCTAGGCAAACTGGATGATCTTTTTAAATGAAAGTATAGTAACTGGAAGAAGGTTGAATATATTTCGGCCACATCAGAAACTGATCGTTTTGATCAATTCTTCCTTTTGTCATAGTGTTTTCAAAAGTAGTCAGCTGCAGAGGCGTCAGAAAGCGTCTATATGTGGGAATGGGTTTATTACGTGTTTCGAAAAAGACCTGCCAGCGTATCCATGTTATAAGATACACTTGCACACTACTTTTATCCTTTTTCCACATACATACGCTTTCTGACGCCTCTGCAGCAGACGACTTTTATAACAAATAATAAAATAATAATTGTAATATCTTTTATAATGAAGGTTACATATTAAGATGTATTTTGATGGACGAAACAAATAATCTTATCTAGCATATGGCCTTCAACTTATCTTATATATACCCTATAGTCATTCATGCACACACACATACGTACACCCATATACACACTTACATATATATACACGCCGTTACTGAACATTCTTTCAGGACCAAAGAGATAATATAATGCATGAATCTCTTAACTATAAAATATGAATGGACAATTTCCAATCTGAAGCGTCCTTTTCGAGATACCTTCGTTCAATCCCCGGTTCCGACGACAGGGTTTCTACAACGGAGCTTAAAAGTCTAGGTGAATAGGTAGCAAGTTGCCTGGGAGGAATATTGTGTAGTGGTAGAGTGTCCGCCTCGAGTGCGGGAGGTCGCAGGTTCGATCCCCGGTCGGATGATTTCAGAGACTTTAACAATGTTAGTAAGGCATGCCCTTCATGGCGCTCAGTGGTACTGGGAACTTACTCAGGAAACACCGTTATATAACTGATTGTTTTTTAGCTCTACTAGTTTAAACATATTTTATTATCCCAATATACAAGATAATGGGGTTGGATCACAAGTTCTGACAACTTAGATTCGGTCCGCCCCCTACAGTTTACAAACATATTTTTTTTATGAAAAAGGAAGAAGAAGAAATGATAGGTGGGAGATACAGACATACAGACAGATAGAGAAAGAGAGAGTGAGAGAGAGAGAGAGAGAGAGAGAGAGAGAGAGAGAGAGAGAGAGAGAGAGAGAGAGATCTGTTGGTGTCATTTATGAATTTGTGAACGGCAAGAAGGGCTTATGTCATGGCGATTCGTCCGTCGTCCGTGCGTGCGTGCGTCCGTCCGTAAACAATTTCTTGTTAACACGATACAGTCTTCACTTTTATTGTATCTCAACCAAACTTATACAGTAGTTAGATATCCACGAGAGCTTGATTCCTTTCGAAAACAAGCTAGATCCGCCCCATGCATGACTGAATTATGGCCCTTGAAATGGTCAAAATTGCTATAATAGAGCTTGTTAACACGATACAGTCTTTGTTGTCTATTGTATCTCAACCAAACTTATACAGTAGTTAGATATCCATGAGAGCTCGGTTCCTTTCGAAAACCAGCCACAGATCCGCCCATGCATGACTGGATTATGGCCCTTGAAATGGTCAAAATTGCTATAATAGAGCTTGTTAACACGATACAGTCTTTATTTTGTATTGTATCTCAACCAAACTTATACAGTAGTTAGATATCCACGAGAGCTTGATTCCTTTCGAAAACAAGCTAGATCCGCCCCATGCATGACTGAATTATGGCCCTTGAAATTGTCAAAATTGCTATAATAGGGCTTGTTAACATGATACATTCCTTATTTTTGATTGTATCTCAATCAAACTTATACAGTAGTTAGATATCCATGAGAGTTTGGTTCATTTCTAAAAAACGGCCAGATCTACCCATGCATGGCTGGATTATGGCCCTTAAAATTGTAAAAATTGCTATAATACAGCTTGTGAACACAATAGAGCTTCCATTTACTATCTGATCTTCACCAAACTTAGATGGTATTTGAATATTGATGGCATATTGGTTCCTTTTGAAACAAGCCAGATCAATGCCAGTAGAGCATAGGCCCTCATGGGTCTCTTGTTATTTTATGGCGGCGTAAAACAAGAAGCAATATAATTGAGCCGTCCCGCGAGAAAACCAACATTGTGGACCCTGCGTAAAGTATCGACCCGGATCAGCCTAAGCATGCCACGTAGGCTAACGCGGACAGACAATTTTCGCCTCCTGTGCATTTTCTGTTTCAGGAATTATTACTCTATACCTATATCCCTCTGAGACGGAATGTGTCGGCCGGATCAGTCTGCGCGGACAGCGCAGGCTGATCTGGTCGATACATTACGCAGATGTGTATATATATGAGCCGTCCAAACCAACATTGTGGACCCTGCGTAAAGTATCGACCCGGATCAGCCTAAGCATGCCGCGTAGGCTTACCCTGACACACACCTTTTTCCTCCTGTGGATTTTCTGTTTCAGCAATCACTACTCTATCTATCCCCCCTTAGACGGAATGTGTCGGCCGGATCAGTCTGCGCGGACAGCGCAGGCTGATCCTGTCGATACATTACGCAGATGTGTATATATATGAGCCGTCCCGCGAGAAAACCAACATTGTGGACCCTGCGTAAAGTATCGACCCGGATCAGCCTAAACATGCCGCGTAGACTAACGCGGACAGACAATTTTCGCCTCCTGTGGATTTTCTGTTTCAGGAATTATTACTCTATACCTATATCCCTCTGAGACGGAATGTGTCGGCCCGGATAAGCCTGCGCGGATTGCGTAGGCTGATCTAGGTCGATACATTTACTCATATGGAGTACAGGGGGGGGTATCACTCGATATGTTATCTGGTTTCCGAGGTATATAACTGAAATACCGTTGAGAAAGATTGGCATTAAACTGAAATTAATCCAATCCGTAGAGAGGATAAAGAAACGTGCAGTACTGGTTATTTCCCGCTGTGTGAAGCCGTAGCATTCTTGCAGTAGTGTCGCCCTTTTCCCACTTACAGACGCATCTGCAGGCTAGCAGACGACTTTTTTTTAAAAAAAAGTTGTTGCGAAAGGAAAAACTATTCATAATGAGCAATTTCTCCTGTTGCCACAATACTGTCAACCTTATTCAATAAATATACTTTCATTTATCTAGAGTGTCTATATGTTTGCAAATTTGTTTTTAAATTGATATGCTGTAAATTGTAAATATATGTTGGAATCGGTTAACCATTTTCCCACATGCATATATATGCTTTGTGACGTCTCTGTAGCAGACAACATTTGAAAACATTGTGGAAAAGGAAATATTACTCATGATGAGCAATTTCTCTTTTTTGCCATAATATTTTCAACTCTTTTAAAAACATCCTTCAATTTATGGTGAATTTTCGCATACATGTTTTCAAAATTGCAAATGTATGTTGGAATCGGTTAACCATTTTCCCACATGCATATGCTTTGTGACGTCTCTGTAGCAAACGACTTATGAAAACATTGTGGCAAAAGGAAATATTTCTCATAATGAGTTTAAACATAAATCACATGCTAGAAAGTTTGAACAGTATGGAGAGGGGGGACTAAAGGGTCGCGACATTGTCACCGATCGTCGAAGCGTAACACCTGAGGTAATGACATCCCTCAATCAACTGGCGGCCTAAACTGACAGTAAGACAGTTCGATCATCGTCATTATAAACATACGACCCTGTTGTGTTGTCTTTACGGCATTTCTTTCATAGTGAAAAAACGTGCATTTTGTGTAGGCATTTTTTTCTCTCGTGATATTTTGCTTTTATAGGGTAAACTGCGAATTATATCTCGTGTATTTTGTTTTTTTAGAGTAAACTGAATTATATAGATCTCGTGTATTTTGTTTTTCTAGAGTAAACTGAATTATATAGATCTCGTGTATTTTGTTTCTGCGACACGCATACATGTACATGTAAATGTGTGTTCATGATTGATTTGAATGTAATTGGTTAATGAAAACGCATGTACAGGTAACATAAGGTGACAATATGTGCTTTTAATGAAGTCGATCTGTAATAATAATAATATATTTAACGGATATTATATTCATTTAGAGTGAAACAGCACGAAGAAAAGATTGTACTACTAGAAGAAAACGTTGTTGGAAAAGAAGAAAGTGACCATCACGAGAGCAAACTCTCCCCTTTTTACGCAATGTTTACGACTGTTGTAAAGTCAGTCCTTTCGTGAAAAGGGTTGATTGAATACGCCGTTAAACTGCTTGAATTCTCGTTACGTGCGCCTATATTGCTACATGTATTTATTACGTTATATAACAATGCGTTGAAACAAACAGACGGAACGGAACGAAACGTACAAGATAGTCCGCAATCAAAATACGATAGAAGGACAATAAGTATAATATGTACTCAAATTGACTGACATGTCCAATTATCACAGAAAATAATTACAGTAATTGACCGGCAAAAACAGTGCAGTGAACAGGTGTGAATATATTATAATATATACAAAATACAACTACCTGGATTGGGAAATTTGAACGGAACGAATAGTTGACGTTATATTTACGTGTGTATGTTTATTTACATACGTCGCGAGTTCGGAAGTGCGAAATGACGTTTATACACGTGTTACTATGGAGTTATGTGATATTGAATTTAACAAGTCTGACCACGGCGAAAATGGCCCCGGGTAAGTTTTATTGATGATCTGTTATTAACGTTCACAGTGTACCTGTACGTGCAATAAACGTATGCAAAGTACACACATATACATGTAGACTGTCGTCTACTGAAAAGTTAAAAGAGACTTTTATGTATTTAAAATGTTTTTTTTTCTATTTGATTAACACAGCCTGTTCGTCCAATTTTTGTATTTTGTCTATATTAAATGTGTTTATTTGTAAAGGTCCATATCTAATTGAAATTAACATTACATGCATAAAAGTATATTATATACTTTCTCTCTCTCTCTATCTCTCCCCACTCTCTCACTCTCCCTGTCTGTCTGTCTGTCTGTCTGTCTGTCTGTCTCTCTCTCTCTGTCTCTCTCTGAGTCTCTCTCTCTCTCTCTCTCTCTCGCTCTCTCTCTCTCTCTCTCTCTCTCTCTCTCTCTCTCTCTCTCTCTCTTACTTTAATTAACTCACTCACTCACTCACTATCTCTCTGTCCCCATCACTCTCTCTATCTCCCTCCCCTATCTCCCTTCCCTATCTTCCTATCTGTCTCTCTCTTTCTCTTTCTCTTTCCTTCTCTCTCTCTCTGTCTCTATCTCATCCCTACCCCTCTCTCTCCATTCTCTCTCACTCTCTGATTCTGTCTATGTCTGTCTGTCTGTCTGTCTGTCTGTCTGTCTGTCTGTCTGTCTGTCTGTCTGTCTCTGTCTGTCTGTCTGTCTGTCTCTCTCTGTCTGTCTGTCTCTGTCTGTCTGTCTGTCTGTATGTCTGTCTGTCTGTCTGTCTGTCTGTCTGTCTGTCTGTCTGTCTGTCTGTCTCTCTCTCTCTGTCTCTCTCTATCTCTCTCTCTCTTTCTCTCTCTCTCTCCATCCCTCTCCTTCTTGATGAGCAATTTCTCCTTTGGCCATGATGTTCTTTCTCTCATTCACTTTACCACAAATCTGAAGCAGACAACTTTAACAAGCTGAAATATGGAAAGTTCTGTGAATGATAGTACAATTATTGAATGGAGTTGAAAACAAAGTTGAAAAAAGTGAAATGATGAGAAATTTCTCGTTTTGCCTCAATGTTTCAAATGTCTTCTGCTTGAAATGTGTCTGCAATGTTTGAAAGGGATAATTTAAACTGAATGATATATAAAAAATGTTGTCACTTCTTCATTATATGATATTCATTTATACTAACTGTTAGCCCTTTCACTGATACAGTTGGCATTTAACGTTTCGGCCAAAGATGACTTTTGAGAAAAATGTTCAAAATTATATTTCTACTTTTTCAAAGATGTTTCAACTCAGTGTCAAACAATACATGTTTATATCAAACAATTTTCAAAGCAGACAAATCTAAAACTGTAATATCAGGCAAGTCTTAAAGAGTGAACCCTTTCACACATGCAACAAACCTGCAGCAGACAACTTTTGAAAACATGGTAAAAAAAACCTGAAAAATCTCCATAAAAGATAGCTTAATTTTTAAATAAAGTAGAAAACATTGTGGCCAAAGGAGAAATTGCTCATCATGAGCAATTTCACCTTTGGCTACAATGCTTTTAAAAGTCAAAATGCGGCTTCAGAAGGGAAAAGGGTTATTCCTTTTCCTCATACGACAATTCTGCAGCATACGTCTTTGAACATATTTTGTCAAAAAATAGAAAATTTCTATAATTGAATGGATAACCTATGACTAAAAGAGGAAAACATTGTGGCAAAAGGAGAATTTGCTCGTTTTGAGCAATTACTTCTTTTGTCACTATGTTTTCAAAAAGCCGTCTGCTGCAGAGGCGTCAGAAAAAAGGGCTACTTGCATAGTTCATTTTAGAGTTTGATTTTATGAGATTAACCCTTTCCCTCATACAAACAATTCTGCAGCAGACTACTTTTAACATATTTTGTCAAAAAAAGAAAAATCTATATAATTGAATGGATAACCTATGACGAAAAGTTGAAAACATTGTGACAAAAGGAGAAATAAAAAATCCAGAAAGTAATGACATTGACTAAAGTCAGTTTGATGACTATTTCCCATGTATACCATAAATCTGCAGCAGACACATTTGAAAACGTCAATATATCAATGTGACAAGATGAGTAATTACTCATGATGAGCAATTTCTCCATTAGCCATAATGATTTTAAAAGATGACTTATCCATATGTGTCAGAATGTGTCTGCGAGTAACCCATTACTTTACACAGACGACATTTAACGCCTGCTGTTGCAGACGACTTTTGAAAACATTGCAATAAAAGGTAAAAACGAGCAATTTCACCTTTTATTTCAATTTTTTCTCCTCTTTATCAATATAATTTTTTAAGTTTTCTAGATTGTTGAAATTGTTCGTCTGATGATTGCAAAGCAGACGACCTTTGAAAAGCCGTTTGAAGTAATGGGTTAAACCTTATATTGTTGGTACTCAAACGAATCGTCGCAGTGAGACGATTCGTTTGAGTACCAACAGCATTTGGTTTCAAGAGTAGGTGACCACCTCAATAGTGTAGTGGTAGAGTGTCTGCCTTGTGTGTGGGAGGATGTGGGTTCGAAACCCCAGCCAGTTCAGATCAAAGACATTAAAACCTTGGCGCTTAGGGTTGCAGAAGCCGAGCCCCTGAGCTCAGTTGGTAGTGACACAGGCTGTCAATCCAGGGGTTGTGAGTTTGAATCCCAGCTCGGCCAACATTCTGTCCGACATTTGATCAAAGTCACTGTGACATGCGTCATTCACGAATAGGCTGTTTAACAGTTTATGTGGAAAAGCAGCCAGTTGCTTGGAAAGAATGTTGTGTGGTGTACTGGTGTGGGAAAACCAGTAAACGCATGAGTAGGTGAACTGGTTGCCGTGATATGCCTGAAAAATTGTTGAAAACGGCGTTTAACCCCAATCAATTAATCAATCAATCAATCAATCAGGGTTGCGGGGTTAGCATTAAGACTGGTGTCAGGAGACATGGACCAGTAGTACTGGTCATTTACCAGGGAAACACAGTGATACATATAACTAAAAAAATAGTTGAAAAGGGTGTAAAACACCAAACAATCAATCAAGATCAGGTAAGTATTCTAGAATATGAAATATGCCCCCTGACCAGAGCACAGATTCACATGTATTCAAAAGGACCCTTCTATATATGACATTACTTTTACATGGCAGTAAATGTCATTTACTTAATTAAAACAATACCTGACGAATTTGAAATACAGGTTGGGAAAAAAAAAATGGGTGGGGGCCATGTTATTAATCGTTTATGTAAAAATAGGTCACATTTTTTAACCCTTTCCCACATATATAAGCTTCCTGACGTCTCTGCAGCAGATGACTTTTGAAACCATTGTAACTATAGACGAAATCCCTCAAAACGAGCAATTTCTCCTTTTGCAACAATGTTTTCAACTCTATTTAATAATTAAACTCTCATTAATGGAGTGTTTTCATATTTTTAACCATATGTTTTCAAAGTCGTCTGCTGCAGAATTGTTGTTTGTGGGAAAGGGTTAACCCTTTTCTACAGGATACAAATCTGTGGCAGATACCTTTTGAAAACATAGGGGAAAAAACATAGAAAATCTATGTTAATAAAGGTGTAGTTATGAAATAAGTTGAAAACATTGGGGCAAAATGAATAATTGCTCATTTAATGCCACAGTTTATCAAAAGTTATCTGTAAGTCTTGGAGCTCTAGATAACGGATATTTTACATGTTCTAAAATCCTTATTTGATATTTAAACCCTATGTTGTGGGTACTCAAAAGAATCGTCTCAGTGAGACGATTCTTTTGAGTACCTACAATATAGGGTTTGGTTGAGTAATGATAAATATTGTGGGGGAAAGACCAGTTCACTCCCTCTTATCTAAGTCCTCTGATCTGTTTTACGTAGGTAAATATTTCAGAGGTGTGTGCAAGTGAGAAAGTGTTTTAATTTATTTATTTATTTATTGGGGTTTTACGCCGCTTTCAACATTATTTCAGTTATATCACGGCGACAATTCACTTATTCATGATACCTGGGTAAACAAACCAGTACTAGGCTAGAAAGTGTGCCTTGCCCAAGGGCACTCCACCATGACCGTATAGTGCCGCGACCAGGGATCGAACCGAAAGTGTTTTAAAAAAGATGGTTACTCTGTGATGTTTGTTCCATTTCCACATACAGACGCTTTCTGACACCTCTGCAGTAGATGAGTTAATTAACCCTTTCCCTCGTATAGACGCTTTCTGACGCCTCTGCAGCAGACAACTTTTTGAAAACATAGTGACAAAAGAAGAAATTGCTCAAAACGAGCAATTTCTCCTTTTGCCACAATGTTTTCCACTTTTATTCATAAGTTATCCATTTAATTGTAGAGATTTTCTATTTTTTGATAAAATATGTTCAAAGTCGTATGCTGCAGAATTGTCGTATGAGGAAAAGGGTTAACTAGTACTCAGGCAGTTTGTGCGGTTTAATGAGATTTCATCTAAAGATCAATTGGACATGCTACAAGGAAATGAATTAGGCAAAAAATCAATGATAAATATATTGTAGAAAGAAAAAAATATTAATGACTTAATAAAAATATTAATTAAATGCTTAAACCACAACAACCATGCATGCATTTTTACTGGTGCAGATTACTTTTGAACCCTCTGCATGCAGCAAATTTAGAAACCAGTATAGGAAGAAGGGGAATTCACTGCCCGCCTGAAGCTTTTCCGGGGACTCTTACTAAAATCCACGGAAAATCCCCGGAGTATTCAGACAACTTTCCAGGGATACTTTGGGATAATCTGACACTTTCCATGGAAAATCCAGTACATTTAAGTGGACAACCCGGAAATTCCATGGAAAAACCCGTAACGGTTCCATGGACACGCTGGAACGGTTCTGTGAACACCCTGGAATAGTTCCGTGGACCCCGGAGTATTTGGACCATTTCCAGCGTTTCCGCATCTTAATATTAAATTCCCAGTTATTTTCCATGGTTTTTCCATGGTTTTCCATGTATTTTCCATGTATTTTTGTATTTTCTGTTAAGAGTCCACGGAAAAGCTACAGGCGGGCGCTCATAATGAGCAATTTCTTTTTGATAATAAACTCCTTCAGCACAGAATTTCCTAAAGTAGATTTTTACATGTTCAAAATTGGGGGGACTTCATTTTTCATGTAATAAAAGTTTTTGTAATATTTTGATAATTAAAAGGCAAACAATACTATTTTCCGGTGATACAGATTGTTACAGGCTGACCTGAATCTGTATTGTTTGCAAAACCTTCAATACTGCCATTGGTACCGAAACAGTTAACCAACCCATTCCCTCATACGACAATTCTGCAGCAGAAGACTTTGAACATATTTCGTCCAAAAATAGAAAAATCTCTATAATTGAATAGATAACCTATGACTAAAAGTGGAAAACATTGTGGCAAGAGGAAATATTGCTTGTTTTGAGCAATTTCTCCTTTTATCACTATGTTTTAAAAAGCCGTCTGCTGCAGAGACGTCAGAAAGCGTCTATGTGAGGGAAAGGGTTAATGAAAAGTTTACATTATCTGATTGCATTTACTTCTATTTACATCAGATGTTTTTTCAAACTGATAAATTCTTAAAAATTCATGAATCCGGATATCGCCTTAATGATTGATTTGCTGTGGTTTTCATTGTTTAATGAAAAGATTGCATTTACTTCTATTTACATCAGATGTTTTCAAACTGATAAAGTCTTAAACTCATGAATCCGGATATCGGCTATATGATTGATTGATTGGTTGTGGTTTACATTGTTTAATTACTCATTTAAATCAAATAAACATCTTGCTTCTTTGAAATATTTAGATAAGAAAAAAAAAGGAAAATGTCTATAAATGGAAGTATAATTATGCTTCAGTGAATAGCGTTCAAAACATTGTGGCAAAGGAGGAATATGCTAATTTCTCGTTTGTCAAAAGGTTTTTAACCGTAAACTGTTTCCTACATACAAAACTCTGCAGCAGACAACTTTGAAAACGTCTAATCAAAAATATTGAAGCTCTCCACATATGCAAGAACAATTGAATTGAATTAAATTAAGTTGAAAACATTGTGGTAAATGAGAAATTTCTCATTATGAGCAATTTCTTCTTTAACAACAAATTTTTTCAAATATTGTCCGATGCAGAGGGGTCAGAAAGCTGTGGGAAAGAGTGAATCCTTTCTCTCATATAGACGCTTTTTGACGCCTCTGCAGCAGACGACTTTTTGAAAACATAGTGACAAAAGAGGAAATTGCTCAAAACGAGCAATTTCTCCTTTTGCCACAATGTTTTCCACTTTTAGTCATAGGTACATTATCCATTCAATTATAGAGATTTTCCATTTTTTGACAAATTATGTTCAAAGTCGTCTGCTGCAGAATTGTTGTATGAGGGAAAGGCTTAACAGTGGCTACTTTAACCCCCACATATATATTTAGCACAGAAGACTTTGAAAATAACCATGTTATAAATTTAAAAACTCTTTAACCCTTTCCCACATACAACAAATCTGCAGCAGACGACTTTGAAAACATACCCAAAAAAAATTTAGAAACCCTCTTTAGAGAGTGTTGAAAATATGGTGATAAAAGCAGAAATTGCTTGTTTTGAGCAATTTCTTCTTTTGTCGACATGTATTCACAAAGCTGTCTGCTGCAAAGGTGTCAAAAAGCGCCTAAATGAGGCAAAGTGTTAAGTGACACTAAAATTGTTTGATACAGTTTGAAGACATCATGTGTGATAGAGGGCAATTTCTTCAAAAGTAGTCTGCTTCAAGAAGCCTCAAAATGTGTCTGCATGTGGGAAAAGGTTAGCGGTAGATGTAACATGTCCTGTATAATTATTAGTTTTTAACCTATGACAAAATATGATGTTTAATAGCCAATTAAATAAATGATTTATGTTAATGGATAAATATCATCATGATTAGATAACAATTTTTTATATTTTTCATTGACACTAACATATCTTCATAATTTTATAAGTGGCAATTAAACTAAACCCTTACAACTTTTGCTTTTTTAGCTCACCTGAGCATGAAGTGCTCAAGGTAAGTTAATGTAATTGCCTTTTGTCCGTCGTGCGTCAACATCTTCTCCTCAGTAACCAGTGGGTCAATTGAGATGTAACTTCACAATGACCTCACCAGAATACCTTCATTTTATTTGGATCCATGCAGAATTCTGGTTTTCATGGCAACCAAACATAAAAACCTTTACAATTCTTCTTCTCCCAAACTGGTGGTGGGCTGATTTTAAAATAATTTTGTAGAAATATTCCTTGGATGACTCTCTATCAGATTTCTTCAAGCCATGTTGATTGGTTATAAAACATGGCTGCCAGGGGGCTGTTTTGCCTTATATGGCTTAAGTGAAAACTTAAAAAATCTTCTCCAACAAAAGTATCTGGCCGATTTTCAAATAATCTTTGCAGAGATGTTCCTCGGGTGATGCTCTAGGAAATGGTGATTGGTCAAAAAACATGGCCACAAGAGGGCGGGGCTGTTTAAAGATTTAATTTTTGCCTAATGGCAATGGAGTGAAACTGGCCCTCTCGGGCCTCTTGTATTAACTTATCTGACCACAACATGAGTTAATGTGGTTGACGGTGTAGTTGGCATGACAAATCACAATGCATAAGTCAGGTGAGCGATCCACTCTTGTCTAATAAAAGAAAGTATTATACAATACTAATATATTTTTTGTCCTCAAAAAATCAAATAAACCCCTTTCCACAACATGTACGTTAAATCGGCATCACATGACTTTGAAAACATTTATTCAAAAATATAGAAAAATCTCAATAAACGAAAGAGTAATTATTGAATAGTATCGAAAACATTTTGACCAAAGGTGAAATTGCTCATGGTTTCAATGTTTTCACCTTTATTTAACAATTAAGATATCTTTTATGGAGATTTTTCAGGTTTTTGTCACTTTGTTGTCAAAGTCCTCTGCTGCAGATTTATTGTATGTGGGAAAGGGTTAACTTGTTTGTCTATTTACCCTTTCCACAACAGTCTGCTGCAGAATAATGACTATAAAAATCATCTAGTCAAAAAAATGGAAACTTTATGAATGAATTACAAGAGAAAGTTGATGCAACGCATCAATGTTGCTGGAAATCCATACAGCAGTTATGCATAACACTTACATTATAGTAGTTGAAAAAAAAACAGTTATCAACTAAAGGTCATATTGGAACATCAGGGGTGGGGTCAAGTGAAAATGTATCATAAATTGCATTTATTTTGTCAACAAAGTGAATGTCCTTCATTGAAATATGATTAAAGCCTTAAATTTCATTGTTTATGATCAATCTCCATTCTAAGGTAGGTTAACCATAAATTATACACAGCCAACTAATTATTAATTATAAACAGGAAATGAGTAATCTTGCCAATCATTAGTCTACTCATGTTTTAAAATTATATAATGATGAGAGCCCTTGTGTCAATAATACATTTAATTTTGTACGAAAGACCCGATTCGTTTCTTCTTCGCATAGTTGTCGTTCTTTACACTCTCTTTATAGGCAGAGAGGGTGTTTTAAAATGATATAATGATGAGCGCCCTTGTGTGTTAATGATGCATAACAATATGCAGATCGCAAGCAAAATGCCTGTAGGGAATCTAATGACAAATTTAAAATTGTCAAGGACGAAATAATTGTGTACGAAAGACCTGATTCGTTTCTTCTTCGCATACTTGTTGTTTCTACACTCTCTTTATAGGCAGAGAGTGTTCATTCAAAGTAATTTTTATATTAAAACCAGTTTTATCTCAGTTTGTTCTTTTCTTCATTTGTTTCGAACCAAATAAACATTTTAAATCACCTATAATTAACTATTTGTAAGTGATTGTAAAGAACGGCTCTCTGCAAAGGAGATTTATCTACGCAGTCGGTATTCGGTAGTCCTTGATCAACATATTTAGCTTAGAAACAGTTCCTATTTTAGATATTCATGGATTAACATTATTAAATGAATTCTACATAAATCAAGACATCTCTTTGAACATGAAAATAACATTCAGTAAGTTAAAATTGCTACTAAAAGGAGAATTCAACATGATTTTTATCTCGATATTGACACATAACAGTCTGCAGGAGGGAGTCTTTTGTCTTCGTAAATGAGACAAAAAAACATAAATGCGAGTCAAAATAAAGAAACTGCAAGTACTTAAAACATCAGATTATTTATTTCATTTTAGATGTGTCATAACTAAGTGTTTTTAAACAATCACAATTATTGTAATATGTTCAAGACATTTAAATTTGTTTTTTTCTAATAATAACTCTCCTCCCATGTCATTTCCGAAAAGCTATTAAAAATAGAAGTCGCGGGCTTCTGCCCGGCGACTAATAATTATTGAATAGTGAAACATTGCTCTCATTGATCAATTTCCCTTTTTGCCACAATATTTTAATATAACTGAATTCGAAAATTATACTTTATTTCCTAGCAATGTTTGCCCATGTTTGCCTAGATGTTTTCATACAATCACATCTGTTGCAGAAATGTTGTATGTTGAAAAGGGTTAAAAAAAAAATATATATATATGAATTTATAAAAAATTGTTTTTATGAATTAATAGAAATTCATTATTTCTTTTAATTTGGATTTTTTTTTTAGGTTGACCTTGAAACAATATTTGTGGACTTGTTTGTCTTTTTACTTGTACCCTTTCCCACAACATTATAATGCTGCAGAAAAATGACTATAAAATCATCTAGTCAAAAAAATGGTCACTTTATGAATGAAATTATAATTAATGAATAGTGTAACATTGCGAAAGGAGATATAGCTCATTATAGAAGCAGACACAAAGGTAAGTGTCATCAAGTAAACTGTTAACCCTTTTCCTCATATAGATGTTTTCTGACGCCTCTGCAGCAGACAGCTTTTTAAAAACATAGTGACAAAAGAAGAAATTGCCCAAAACGAGCAATTTCTACTTTTGACACAATGTTTTCCACTTTTAGTGATAGGTTATGCATTCACTTACAGAGATTTTCTATTTTTGACACATTATGTTCAAAGTCGTCTGCTGCAGAATTGTCTTATGAGGGAAAGGGTTAAGACAATGACATAACAGAATTTTAATGATTCCATAGATAAACACTAGATGATTGATGCATAATTACTCAAGTACTTTACAAAGAGTCCATTTTGAATTGTTTGTTTGAAACTATACTTTCATCATCCTTTCACATAAATCACCTTTTCGTTTAGGTAAATGACATATATTACCGGTGTTCATTGCTTTCTCTCACATTTATTTGTGAAAAGAATTTATAGATAGATGTTCAAAACTTCTTTTTGCTGTTGTTGAAATTAAAATAACATTTCGGGCCAGGATAAACGCTTTGTCTGATTTTCTTGAATTCATAGACTTTGATGAAGTTTTGTTTCTATGGCAACAGTTCAAGTTCAGTTCCCACTATGATTGAATACAGAATACATGCTAATGTTTTATTTCATAAATATTATACAGATTATCAATCATAAAAGTTAATTGTCACAAACTTCATCCAGAAATGATTTGTAAATAGGTAAATAATTATTCTCCCACATGTTAAAACCAAGGCCTGTTTATTGATTTTTAAGCTCAACTGAGCACGAAGAGCTATTGTGATGTTCCGTCGTCAACATTTTACCAAACTTAATAGGAATGACCTTTGGGTGATCCTCTTTATAAGTTGTTCAAAGAAATTAATTCCATTCAGAAACATTCAAAATCTACCTGTCTGAAACTTAAGGTTTAGAGCTTAGATATTAACTGTGTTACATTGTCTAGTTGTCCTGTACCAAGACTTTTCAAGTTATGAATCTGGGTTCAAAGTTAGCCCCACCCTGGATGTCATCTGTTTTACATAGAGATATATACGGAAAAACTTTGAAAATATTCTTGTCTGAAACTGAAAGGCCTAGAGCTTAGATATTTGGTGCTTAGCATTGTCTTGTGGTCATTTATCATGATTGTTTAAATTATGCCTCTTGTTCAAAATTGGCCCAATCCAGGGGGGTCACCTGTTTTACATATTATATAATATAGGGAAACATTTCTTGATAAAATCTTCTTGTCTGAAACCAAATTGCCTAAAGCTTAGATACTTGGTGAGTACAATGATCTAGTGATCCTCTACCAAGATTGTTCAAATTATACCCCTGGGTTCAAAATTGCCCCTGCCCTGGGGGGTGTATAATGGTTGTATTTTTTGTTGTAAAAATAAAAAGAATGTTGCAGGGAAGACTCACATATCTTAATTTCCTAGTTTTTGAAGGAGAAATTATTTTGCCATGGCAACACTTAGCTTGATATTAATTTAATTTATGGAGTTACAGCTGATAAATAGGTTAATAAGCACTAGAAGGACTGGCAATTGACCAAGGAAACATGTGATATAACTGAAATACTGTTGAAAGCAGCATAAAACCATTTCAAAGAAAGAAAGAATAACCTACATTGACCAGAATCCGCCATGGCTGAATGGTAAGCTTCAGGGATTTGAAACCGGGTGTCCTGTGCTTTATTCCTTGTCCCGCCCTAACGGTTATGGTGGAGTGCACATTTCCTAGCCTAGTACTGGTTTGTTTACCCAGGGATCATGAATAATTAAAGTGCACTGTTGCCATGATATAACTTAACTAATGTTGAAAATGGCTTAACATCCCAAGAAATTCATCTACATGGTCTACACAAATAAACTTAACCCTTTCCCACATTATCCACATACAGCAAACCTGCATTTAGAAACCATTTGAGGAAATATATAGGAAATCTCTACAGATGAAAGTATAATTATACCCCCAGATACATAGTATATGGGGGCTATAAAGGATTCACACTTGTCGGTCGGTCGGTCCGTTGGTCTGTAGACATTTCTTGTGAACACCATTTCTCAGCAACCCTTGGTCAAAATTCAATATAACTTCACAAGAATGATTGATACCAAGCGTAGTTGTGCATATTGTCGGTGTGTGGCGCTAGAATTTTTTTTAAATGAGTAATGGCCCCTTGAATTTCACATACATATGTATATTGTCAGGCACCAGCTGGGGTATTCATCACCTTCAGTGATATTTCTAGTTTTAGAATAGAATTGAAAACATTGTTGTAATGGAGAAACTGCTCATTATAAGCAATTTCTCCTTTTGCCACAATACTTTAAACAGTCGTGTTTTTGGAAAGGGATCAAATTGAGAGGTTATTAATGTATATTGTATTATGTATCCATTAAAACCTTGTTTGTTATAATGGCTAAGTCATGCGTTTGGCATCTTTCACACTCCTACACTTATCATTTTACACGACAGTCATAATGATGATATAGGGGACAGGTAACTAACACAAGACTATCCACAAAAATTAATTACTCATTGTCACTGTTTGTTAAGCCATTTCCCTCATGCGGTATGTTAACCCTTTCTCTCATACGACAATTCTGCAGCAGACGACTTTGAACATATTTTGTCAAAACATAGAAACCCTCTATAATTGAATGGATAACCTATGACTAAAAGTAGAAAACATTGTGTCAAAAGGAGAAATTGCACGTTTTGTGCAATTTCTTCTTTTGTCACTATGTTTTTAAAAAGCTGTCTCCTGTAGAGGCGTCTATATGAGGGAAAGGGTTAAAAGAACATCTGATTTGAAGAAAACAATTGTAACATCTTGACAATTTCGAAGTTTTAACCCTTGCCGAAATACAACAAATCTGCAGCAGACGACTTTGAAAACATTAAGGCGCAAACATTGTTAGTCTCTGTAAGTAAAATTATAATTATTGAATAGCGTTGAACAATTTTTGTCTACTGTGTTTTTGAAAGTAATTTGCTATAGATATGTCAGGATGCATCTGCAGGAGCAAAAAGGGGTTACAAATAATTCCAATTTTGAAACTAAATAAAAACGGGGTCGTAATTTATCTATTTTATTATGTCATCGTAATACAAAGTTCTGGTTATTTTTTTAACCATGTACTTAATCTTTTGTTATAAAGATCTCATATATTTCCATGTATTTATCAACTGATAAAATAATATTTAACCTTGTCCCACATATAGACACTTTCTGCAGCAGACAACTTTTGAAAGAATTGTGGTAAAAGATGAAATTGCTCATAGTGAGCAATTTCTTCTTTTGCCGCAATGTCCTTCAATTTTTGTTCAATAATTATACTGCTGCAGTTTTATTTTGGGTGAGAAAGGGTAAAAACAAAGTTGGAAGCTTAAAAATTGAGCGACATGTGTAACCTCGTATATTCTTGGTTGGCTGGACATTCATGGTCAGTTTGGATTAATTAATTAGCTGTCCCGATTGATTCACTGTCAAACTAGCCTTTAGCTAAATGACAATCTTCGAAAAAAAAATGAGGTCATCAGGCAATGTTTATGTCGATATACCAGTTTATAAAACATCAACATGGACATCAAAGATTGAAGAGAGATGAACGGTGATGATCATTCAACTCTCTTAACCCTTTCCCTCATATAGACACTTTCTGAGGCCTCTGCAGCAGACAGTTTTTTGAAAACATAATGACAAAAGAAGAAATTGCTCAAAACGAGCAATTTCTCCTTTTGCCACAATGTTTTCCACTTTTAATCATAGATTATCCATTCAATAATGGAGATTTTCTATTTTTTGACAAAATATGTTCAAAGTCGTCTGCTGCAGAATTGCCTCATGAGGGAAAGGGTTAACCGTTTCCCATATACAACAAATCTGCAGAAGACAACTTTGAAAACATACCAGATTTGTTTAGAAACTCCCTTTAAATGAAGGTTCAATAATTGAATAAAGTTGAAAACATGGCGACAAAAGGAGAAATTGCTCTTTTCAAGAAATTTCTTCTTATGTGGCCGGTTGGGTTTTCAAAAAGCTGTCTGCTGCAGAGGCGTTAGAAAGCGTCTATATGAGGGAAAGGGTTAACTCTTTTAGTAACAATGGCAGTATTGAAGGTGGTGCAAACAATACAGATTCAGGTCAGTAAGCCTGTAACAAGCTGTACGTATCACCTGAAAACAGTATTGTTTGCCTTTTAGTTTTTAGTCAAAATATTAAACAAGAGGACCATGATGGCCCTGGATTACTCACCTGACTTATGCAATGTGATTTGTCATGCCAACCACACAGTCAAGCCCCCTGGTGGCCATGTTTTCAACCAATTAACATGGCGTGAAGGAATCTTAACACATGTGCAGCAGACATCTTTTGGATTAATTCAATATTCAAACTTCCAGAGATTTTCAATATGTTTGCTGAAGACTTGTTATTTAAGGAATTAGTTTTTTCCTTGGTGAAGACAACTATTAGACAATGCTTTGAAACCATTGAAAAAAATATAAGAAAGTGGACAAGCAATTTGATTTTCATTTGTTTCAAAAGAAAGTCTTCATCGCTAGAAAACATGAGTGACGTAAATGATCAAATTCAGAAACTCTCAATTGTAACTCCTTCCCATATACAACAAATCTGCAGCAGAAGACTTTGAAAACATTTTTTCAAATTTATGAAAAAATCCCTACAAATCGAGTATAGTTATTGAATAGCTCTTTCCCTCATACGACAATTCTGCAGCAGACGACTTTGAACATATTTTATTAAAAAACAGAAAATCTCTATAATTGAATGGATAACCTATGACTAAAAGTTGAAAATATTGTGGCCAAAGGAGAAATTGCTCTACTTGAGCAATTTCTTCTTTTGTCACTATATTTTCAAAAAGCTATCTGCTGCAGAGGCATCAAAAAGCGTCTATATACTGAAATTATGGTGACACAAAGTATTTAAAAGAAGTCTGCTAAAGATATGTCAGAATCAGTCTGCAAGTGGCAAACAGATAAAGTATGATAGGTATTTTAAAGTTTTAATTACTTGAGGTCATAAATACAGTAATTGTTACATTATTGCCTCCGTAAACACCATTCCTAGCAAGAATTCATTATTAACCCTTTCCAACTTGCAGACACATTCCGACCCATTCACAGTAGACGACTATTGCAAACATTGTGGCAAAAGGAGCAATGATGAGCAATTTATTCCTTTTCCACAATGATTTCGACACTGTTTGATAATTATACTTTCCGTTTAAAGAGAGTTCTCATATTTTCGCAGAGTTGTCTTCTGTAGATTATAAGGTAAACATAGGATGTTAAGAATTTCTGAGAAATCTTGAAGTGTAGCTGTAACATACATGCATAACCAATAGCTATATCATCTCAGTTGTGGGTAGAGTGTCTGCCTCTGCAGTTGAGGGTAGAGTGTCTGCCTCTGGAGGGACAGATCAGGGTTTGATTTCCAGTCCAATCATACCTTAACCCTTTCCCTCATATAGACGCTTTCTGACGCCTCTGCAGCAGACGGCTTTTTGAAAACATAGTGACAAAAGAAGAAATTGCACAAAACGTGCAATTTCTCCTTTTGCCACAATGTTTTACACTTTTTCTCATAGGTTATCCATTCAATTATGGAGATTTTCTACGTTTTGACAAAATATGTTCAAAGTCGTCTGCTGCAGAATTGTCGTATGAGGGAAAGGGTTAAACATACAAACTTTTTTAATACAATAAATAACATTTTAAACCAAAGTACATGTACTGTCCAACCTGTGTTTAACCCTTTCCCACATATGGACGCTTTCTGACGACTCTGCAGCAGACACCTTCTGAAAACATTGTGTCAAAAGAAGAAATCATTGCTCAAAACGTTAAAATTGTGGTTGCTCATAATAGCCAGGGAATTGCTAACCAAAAGTGGTCTGTAGAACAGGTTTGACTGTACATTATCATCTTATTGATACCTTTTGTTTGCAATAGTTATTTTAACTCTTTCCCACATACAGCAAACATGAAGCAGACGACTTTGAAACCATATTGGCAAACATCCGGAAAATCTCTATAAATGAAGGTATATAATCACTGCAAAAAGTTAAAAACATTGTGGCAAATGGAGAAATTGCTTCTTTTGCCGCAATGTTTTCAAAAGTCGTCTGCTGTAGAGGCGTCTGAAAGCGTCTATGTGGGAAAGGGTTAAGTGTAACACCATTCAAACAAATGCATGTTACTGTGTACAGTCTTATAGTCAAGTTTGTGCAGCCGGTGCATTGATAATTTAGTAAACAAAGATGTCAAAGCTCAAAATAACAAGTTTCTTCACGTCTATAGAAGATAAAAACAACAATAAGGATGAACAACATACAACTGTTACTCCCAAACAAAATAAAATAAATTGGCCATCATTTAACACTTTCCCTCATACGACAATTCTGCAGCAGACAACTTTGAACGTATTTTGTCAAAACATAGAAAATCTCCATAATTGAATGGATAACCTATGACGAAAAGTGGAAAACATTGTGGCAAAAGGAGAAATTGCACGTTTTGTGCAATTTCTTCTTTTGTCACTATGTTTTCAAAAAGCCGTCTGCTGCAGAGGCATCAGAAAGCGTTTATATGAGGGAAAGGGTTAAAAGTGAAGAAATGGGAGACTGAGCTCCACATTAACCTGCGTCACAATGTCGATGATGATGGGAATGTAAAAACAATAATCTGTAAAGAATTTTCTGAGTTCTCGCCCGACCAGACATCAACTGTATGTTGAGACACCAATGACACCATACGTTAATAATTTCAGCCGTCTGAGACAAAAATGACTCGTCTGCTTTCTTCGTAATTTTTAAAGGTGCACTTTCAAAGGCTCAGTGAATATTGTCAGGAAAATCATGTCATTTAAAAGTGAAATAAATATATTTTACACTGTGGGACCAATTGTTTTGTGAAAACACGTGAAAGGAGCCATTGATAAATTTCAAAATAAAAACGGTTTTCTCATTGTTTTTAAAGTAGATTGCTGCAAAGGTGTCCAAAGTTGACTTTAACAGGGGAAAGGTAAAATGACGTGCTATTGCATGCAAATCCTAAATTGTCTGTATTGTGGTTTTATTGACAAATAATAAAATTCAAATATTCTGACAAACATCTTGAAAAGTGTATGTGGAATTCACAAATCTTATAATTGTGCCTTAATGAAAGCACTGTATACATACTAAGACTAATGATTGGCAAGATTACTCATTTCCATAACTGTTTATGATCAATAATTAGTTGGCTGTGTGTATGGTCAACCTAGCTTAGAATGGAGATTGGTCATAAGCAATGAAATGCTTCAATTATATTTCAATGAAGGACATTCACTTCGTTGACAAAAAAATGCAAGTAATGATACATTTCCACTTGACCCCACCCCTGATGTTCCAATATGCCCGCAGTTGATAACTGTTTTTTCAACTACTATAATGTAAGTGTTATGCATAGCTGCAGTATGGATTTCCGGCGAATTGGATTTCTGGCAAAATTGATGCGTTGCATCAATTTTCTCTTGTCCTCAAGTGATATGTAAATTTAAAGTACATTTACATAATTACAGTAATTTTTTACCATTAAAACAGAATCCATTATCTATATACTTGTTATTGTATTAAAAGTAATTATTGCTTCTTTCGACATAAGTCTACTTTTCTGGGCATGTATTTGTATAAATAAAGAGTTTCATTTCAAGAAGTTGATTTACACTTTCCTGCATACAACAAATCTGCAGCAGGCCACTTTAAAAACATTTGGAGAAAGTATAATTATTGTATAAGGTTGAAAACATTGGGGCAAATAGAGAAATTGCTTATTGAGAGCAATTTCCCGTTTTGCAACAATCTTTTCAAAAGCCTTCTGCTGCAGATGTGTTAAATTGCGAAAGTATGTTGTGTGGCGTACTGGTGTGAGAAAGCTAGGAAACACATGAGCAGGTGAACTAGCCACCGTGATATGACTGAATTCTCGTTGAAAACGGCATTAAACCCAATGACATTCAGAAGTTATGGGCCCTGAAATATTTGTTGAAGTTTGAGAACCTTTCATAAATGTGATTTATTTTAATTTGCTGGTAAATTTCTTCACTCTGCATTGAAAAAACTTGGTTATGTAGTTTGATGAAGGGACACTTGGATAAAGTTATGAAATAACAGAGCTGTGTCTAGCGATTTGGTGTCTTAACCCTTTCCCTCATACGATAATTCTGCAGTAGACGACTTTGAACATATTTTGTCAAAAAATGGAAAATCTCTATAATTGAATGGATAACCTATGACAATTCTGCAGCAGACGACTTTGAACATATTTTGTAAAAAAATGAAAAATCTCTATAATTGAATAGATTACCTATGACTAAAAGTGGAAAACATTCGGACAAAAGGAGAAATTACTCGTTTTGAGCAATTTCTTCTTTTGTCACTATGTTTTCAAAAAGCCGTCTGCTGCAGAGGCGTCAGAAAGCGTCTATATGAGGGAAATGGTTAATGCATCTGCATACAGTAAGAAATCATGCATATCTGTTTAAACCATTTCACTGCCAAAGGCAATTTAAGGCTTTTGCAAACAATGCAGATTCAGGTGAGACAGCTCGTAATGTCTCTCCTGAAATCTGTATTGTTTTGCTAATTAGAAATAAAATTTTACCACATTTTCTGTTTGACGAAAAATGGAGTGATCAAATTTTCAACATGGAAGAGTCGACTTTGTGATATTCGGCAATGAAAGAGTTAAAAAGTGTAACACCAATGGTTTTATGCCAATAAGTACCCTTTCCCTCATACAGATGCTGCCTGACGCCTCTGCAATAGACATCTTTTGAAATCATTGTGACCAAAGACGAAATTGCTCCTCATGATCAATTTCTCCTTTTGACATAACTGTTTTCAACTGTTTTCAATAATTTATTTACTATTATTTATAGAGATATTTGTTATTTTTGTCTCACCGCGATGACGTAGCGAAAGCAAGACTGAGGTGTTGCTTTCTACTTTATTCATAATAATTGTTCTTTCATTTATAGATATTTTCCATATTCTTGACTAAAGGCTCTCAATGTTGTCTGCCGCAGATTTGTCATATGTGGGAAAGGGTTAAATGAATGGTTAAAATATGAGTCTGTTAATGTAATAATCATTTATTTTGAAAGTTAATCGGCCGTTGACATGTGAATACATCATTGGGTCACTGCACTCAAAAACAGGTTTAACATTCACAATGGATTTTGTTTGTTTGTTGGTGTTCTTAGGCACTTTCAGGAATCCGCTGTGGTCGAGTGGTTAGCGTCGGGGATTTCGAAACCGGGTGTCCCGGGTTCGATCCCCAGTCGCGGCAATTCGGTCATGGTGGAGTGCTCTTGGGCAAGGCACATTTTCTAGCCTAGTACTGGTTTGTTCACCCAGGGATCATGAATAATTAAATTTAAATGCGCGCTAAATGACCTTAGCTGTCGATGCGCTGTAAAACAATATACATTCATTAGGCACTTTCAACAATATTTTAGTTTTATGACTGTGTTGCCTGGGTAGGTTATCTGTTCTTCGGGTCCATTTATCCTGACAGCAGCAAGTAGGTTGTAGTGCTTATACCACAACCCTGAGGGCCGTGGAGCGAAAGCCATCACTACTATTTTTGAGATCAGAGATCTGAATGATGTATTCCCATGTCAAAGGCAGACATGTGATATTTTCCTAAAGCCAAATAGGGAGATTTGGTATTTTTGGTAGGGAGATTGGGGTCCCAAATAGGGAGCTTTTTTCGCGGCAAGATTTTCTGCAATATACTTTTCATTTGATGCTAAAATAGACACTTTTCAACCTTTAAATTGACATTAGCTAAGGGTCATGACTGTGAACATGTTGTTTACATGCATGCATACATAATTAACGATCATCTGTTGTAACAATAATATGAAGGAGAAAAAAATAAAAAAAAAATAAAAGATTTTTTTTTTTTTTTTTTTTTTTTTTTTTTTTTTTTAATTTTCGGCGGGAGACTGAGCGGGAGCAGCGTTAGATGAGGCTTCAAATCGGGAGCTTCCGCCGATATCGGGAGATATCACATGTCTGGTCAAAGGTCAATTTATTTTCACAAGATGTAATAGGTTACATTCAAATGTCTGCTTTGAAAACATTTTAAGAAAGGAAAGAGGGTAAAAACAGCTAAATTTTAAGTATAACTTTGATATAGTGCTGAAGCATAGTGAGAAAAGGTGGACAAATCTTGTTTTTAAGAACATCTCTGTATTTTGAAAGCAGGATGTTGATACTGAAAACAATTTTGGAAAAGAAGAAATTTTTAACCTTGAGCAATTGTTCCTATCCCTGTAATGTTTACAAAATAAATGATCTGCATTAGGCCTTATTATATGTGCCTGAGAAAAGGATAGCACTTTTTTTTATGGCTGATTTTCATAACAAAACAATCATTCACCTATTTCTCCATAATTCATTATTGACGTCACAAACACTTTTTTTTGTGTCTCATCAATCAGTGTAAACTTCGATAGAAACACAGAAAACAAAAGATAAAATGTCTCGAAATCTATAGCTGACAGTTATGTACACACTGTCTTTTTCTTGACGTGATTGACTTCGTTTGTTAAACCCTTTCCCACATAAAAAAAATTCTACAGCATATAATGAAAAATCTCCATACATGAATAGAATATAATTATAACTATCGAACACAGTTGAAAACATTGTTGCAAAAGGAATGAATGAATGGGATTTTAAGGCCCGTCGACATCTAAGGTCCTTTTTGGGCACTTATTAAAATTTGTTAATAACTGTAAATGATGAAATAACAAAAATGCGATATTGAAACATAAACAACGGGAATATTCGACAAAATAATTAAACATGATGTATGTGATACCGTACTTAACACTAATAAAAAACAACATTTAGGCGAATGAAAATAGGATATAAGCAAACACATTAGGCAAAAAAGCCAAACATGAGTATGTAATACTTAACATAAAGATAAAAAGTATATTATGAGAACATGTAAAACAGGATCAGTAAGAGCAAAAGCAAGGCAAGACATCATCATATTTTATTAAAAATATTAATTTTCCTTAGGAATTCAAATAAAAGTTTAAGTTTGACAGACTGAAAGAGCTTACGTGTAACTTTGAGCCTTGAACAAAACCTGTCACGTATTTGGGCGAAATCAGCACACTCAAGAAGAATGTGCTGTACTGAAAGTTGAGTAAAACATGGAATACATTGAGGAGCTTCCTCTCCTTTCAGTTAGTATATATGCATTAACCATGTGTGCCCAATGCGTAAACGGGCAAGAACAATTTCTTCACGACAAAAGGATCTCAAAGCTGGAAGCCACTCACCAAGTACAGGCTTAACTGAGTGGTCAGTTTATTATTAACTTGATCATTCCAGTCACTTTGCCAATAATCGTGAATTAAAGTTTAAAATCAAAATAAGGTATTTTGTTGCAAAAGGAGAAATTGCTAATGATCAGCAATTTCTCCTTTAGCCACAACATTTTCAAAAGTCGTCTGCTACAGAAGCATAAGAAAGCCTCTGTTTGAGGGAAATGGTCAAACTTATTTACTTTAACATCGGTTATGATGTAAGTTCTTACAACTTATATTCTGTCAATCCAGGGGTTGTGAATTTGAACCCCAGCTCGGCCAACATTCTTTCCGACATTTGACAAAAGTCATTGACAAACGTCATTCGTCTTTCACCAATGGGCTAGCAGTCTATGTGGAAAAGCAGCTGGTTGCTTGGAAAGTATGTTGTGTGGAGTACTGGTGTGAGTATGAGCAGATGGACTTGCCACTGTGAAAATTGTTGAAAAAAGCGTTAAAACCCGGAAAGCATCTGTATGTTTGAAAGGATTCAACCTGTGGATTATGTGACAATTCATTAAATAGAAAGAGCTTCACACATAAAGGGCGTTGATTTGAAGAGATTATGCATATTGTTTTATATTTTTATTTCTGCTTGTTGGACAAGGTCACACTTCAAGGTCAAATGTCAAAAATCTGAGTTATTCAATTACGAAAGTTGCTGTATCCGTAGAGGATACATTTGAAGAGTATGGACATTATTTATCCCTTTCCCTCATACAGACGCTTTCTGATGATGCCTCTGCAGCAGACGGCTTTTTGAAAACATAGTGACAAAAGAAGAAATTGCTCAAAACGTGCAATTTCTTCTTTGCCACAATGTTTTCCAATTTTAGTCCTAGGTTATCCATTCAATTATAGGGAATCCGCTGTGGTCGAGTGGTTAGCGTCGGGGATTTCGAAACCGGGTGTCCCGGGTTCGATCCCCAGTCGCGGCAATTCGGTCATGGTGGAGTGCCCTTGGGCAAGGCACATTTTCTAGCCTAGTACTGGTTTGTTCACCCAGGGAACATGAATAATAAAATTTAAATGCGCGCTAAATGACCTTAGCTGTCGATGCGCCATAAAACAATATACATTCATTCATTCAATTATAGAGATTTTCCATCTTACAATTACATTTTTGTTTATAGTTATTTTCCATATTTATACCCCCAAAAAACAAAGTTTTGGGGGGGGTATATAGGAGTCACTGTGTCGGTCGGTCGGTCGGTCGGTCGGTCGGTCGGTCGGTCGGTCGGTCGGTCGGAAGCCATATTTTGTCCGGACCATATCTTAACAATGCAACATAGGATTTGAACGAAACTTCATAGGATGATACAACACATTGAGAGGAAGTGCGGTGTACAGGAACCATAACTCTATTTTATCTAAATACAGTGTTATTGCCCTTTGTTACTTTTTCTTGTCCGGAGAATTACTTAATAACTAACAGATGGAATCTAATAAAACTGCATACAATGGTAGAGCATAATCAGAGGAAGTGCAGTGTCCAAGAACCATAACTCTAATTTACATAATTACAGAGTTATTGCCCTTTGTTACTTTTTCTTATTCGTAGAGTCTTGTCCGGAGCATAACTTTAAAACAAATTGTTGGAATTTAATAAAACTTCATAGGATGATACAACACATTGAGAGAAAGTGCAGTGTACAGGAACCATAACTCTATTTAATCTAAATACAGAGTTATTGCCCTTTGTTACTTTTTCTTGTCCGGAGAATAACTTAATAACTAACAGATGGAATCTAATAAAACTGCATACAATGGTAGAGCATAATGAGAGGAAGTGCAGTGTACAAGAACCATAACTCTAATTTACATAATTACAGAGTTATTGCCCTTTGTTACTTTTTCTTATTTGTAGAGTCTTGTCCAGAGCATAACTTTAAAACAAATTGTTGGAATTTAATAAAACTTCATAGGATGGTATAACACTGAGAGGAAGTGCGGTGTACAGGAACCATAACTCTATTTAATCTAAATACAGAGTTATTGCCCTTTGTTACTTTTTCTTGTCCGGAGAATTACTTAATAACTAACAGATGGAATCTAATAAAACTGCATACAATGGTAGAGCATAATCAGAGGAAGTGCAGTGTACAAGAACCATAACTCTAATTTACATAATTACAGAGTTATTGCCCTTTGTTACTTTTTCTTATTCGTAGAGTCTTGTCCAGAGCATAACTTTAAAACAAATTGTTGGAATTTAATAAAACTTCATAGGATGATACAACACATTGAGAGGAAGTGCGGTGTACAGGAACCATAACTCTATTTAATCTAAATACAGAGTTATTGCCCTTTGTTACTTTATCTTGTCCGGAGAATTACTTAATAACTAACAGATGGAATCTAATAAAACTGCATACAATGGTAGAGCATAATCAGAGGAAGTGCAGTGTACAAGAACCATAACTCTAATTTACATAATTACAGAGTTATTGCCCTTTGTTACTTTTTCTTATTCGTAGAGTCTTGTCCAGAGCATAACTTTAAAACAAATTGTTGGAATTTAATAAAACTTCATAGGATGATACAACACATTGAGAGGAAGTGCTGTGTATTTTGTTGGTCGGTCGGAAGCCATATTTTGAGTCAAGGTGCTGTTTTGGGGGTATTTATCATCTTCAGTGATAGTTCTAGTTTTGTTAATTGTTAACCCTTTTCCTCATATAGACGCTTTCTGACGCCTCTGCAGCAGACGTCTATTTGAAATCATAGTGACAAAACGTGCAATTTCTCCTTTGGCCACAATGTTTTTCACCTTTAGTCATAGGTTATCCATTCAAAGTCGTCTGCTGCAGAATTGTCGTATGAGGGAAAGGGTTAACAATTTCACTCAAACAACAAATCTCCAGCAGAAGACTTTGAAATGATCTGGACTAATTTATGTTCAAAGTCGTCTGCTGCAGTATTGTCATATGAGGGGAAGGGTAAACTGTCTGCTTTGAAATCATATGGCAACAATATGTAACAACTGGGAATCTGAAAGTATGAAATTTGAAAAAGAGTTGAACAATTTTCCTGTATCAAGCAAATGGCAAAAATACTTGTCCAGCTTGTGGGGTGGGAATATACCTCATCCTTGCAAATAATGTAAATTGTTTGGTAATTTAACCCCTTTTCCTCATAAGACAATTGAATTCTGCAGCAGATGACTTTGAACATATTTTGTCAAAAAATTGAAAATCTCTATAATTGAATGGATAACCTATGACTAAAAGTGGAAAACATTGTGGCAAAAGGAGAAATTGCTCGTTTTGAGCAATTTCTTTTTTTGTCACTATGTTTTCAAAAAGCTGTCTGCTGCAGAGGCATCAGAAAGCGTCTATATGAGGGAAAGGGTTAAAAAAAAGATGATACACTGAATTATATGTATATTATCTTTATTGGTGAATATATAGTATAATTAGGTCTAAATCGTTTACTGTAAGCCTTTTCCCATATATAAAAATATACGCATTTGCAGCAGACCACTTTTGAAAACAAGATGAGCAATTGCTCTTTTTGCTACAATGTTTTCAACTCTATTCTATAATAATTATTATACTTCCACTTTTAGAGATTTTCCATATATTTGCATAGACAATATTCAGTCGTCTGCTGCAGATTTGTTTGTATGTGGGAAAGTGTTAATACTCCCATAGATTTTGACTCGAATGACTTTTTGAAAAAAACATTGGGGCAAAAGGAGAAATTGCTCAAGAGGGGCAATTTCTCCTTTTGTTACAATGTTTACAACTCTTATCGATGCTAAAGATGCTTTTATTTATTGAGATTTTCCATAGTACATGTACATGTATTTGCTTTTATGTTTTCAAAGCCATCATCTGCTGCATATTTGTTTTTATGTGGGAACGGGCTAATTGGACAAGGTTTCTATACTATTCTGTTGCTATACTATAATTGGGCCAGGGGTTGTGAGTTTGAATCCCGGCTCGGCCAACTTTCTTTCCGACGATTGACAAAAGTCAATGCGACATGCGTCATTCGTCTTCCACCAATGGGCTAAGTCTATGTGGAAAAGCAGCCAGTTGCTTGGGCAGATGTGAACTGGCTGAGGATATATAACTGAGAAATTGTTGAAAACGGCGTTAAACTCCATTCAATCAATCAATCAATCTATACTATAATTGGGTAAGGTCAACATACTGTAAGGTTGCATAAGTGTTGGACTTTTTGTTACCAGAATTTTTTTGTGACCGTTTAACCCTTTTCCACTTGACGTATCTGAAGCAGACGAGTTTCTATACTATTCTGTTGCTATACTTTAATTGGGTAAGGTGAGTATACTCTAAGGTTGCATAAGTGTTGGCCTTTTTATTACCAGAAGTTTTTTGTGACCGTTTAACCCTTTTCCACTTGACGCATCTGAAGCAGACGAATTTTCAAGACATTGATGCAAAGGAGAAATTGCTTATAATCGCAATATCTTTACCTAGATGTTAATTGCTCATCAGGAGGAATTTCCCCCTTTTCCATATTTTTCTTCAAAAATACATCTACATATTGAAAGAGATAAGTTAACAAATGCAAAGAAGGAAGGAAGGATGCGGCTGTAACATATATAACAATTTAAAGGACTTAGATAAACATCAGGTTACAAAACGGTCATCCTCTCTGTCATTGTATATGGTGGAATTTGTAGCTAATTATAGAGGATTTCTTACAGTCCTTTTGTCAATTATATCCAATCTCAAACGTTTTTACCCATTGCCCAATAATTATAAATTTTCTTTTCAAATTTGAAACATTTATTGAAATGATTTAAAAATAGCATGAAAATAATCTGGACAATTTAACCCTTTCCCACATATAGACGCTTTCTAACGGCCATGCAGCAGATGACTTTTAAAAACATTGTGGCAAATGGAGAAATTGATCAAAACGAACAAGTTCTCCATTTTCCACAACATTTTCAATAGGTTGTTGTATAAATTTTTTCAAAGTCGTCTCCTGCAGATTTGTTGGCTGTGGAAAAATGTTAACCCTTTCCCTCATACAACAATTCTGAAGCAGACGACTTTGAACTAAATTTATTTTGTCAAAAAATTGAAAATCTCTATAATTGAATGGATAACCTATGACTAAAAGTGGAAAACATTGTGGCAAAAGGAGAAATTTCTCGTTTTGAGCAATTTCTTCTTTTGTCACCATGTTTTCAAAAAGCCGTCTGCTGCAGAGGCGTCAGAAAGCTTCTATATTAGGGAAAGGGTTAAGTTGTCTATATCAGAGAAAAGATTCAAAAACAAAAGTTATTGAATGAGAATGTGTCTTGTTACACTTTCATTTCATTTTGCCGAGCCCCGGTAGTGACGCGGGCTGTCAATCCAGGGCTTGTGAATTTGAATCCCAGCCCGGTCAACATTCTTTCCGCATTTTGACAAAAGTCACTGTGACAAGCATCATTTGTCTTTCACCAATGGGCTGTTTAACAGTCTATGTGGAAAAGCAGCCAGCTGTTTGGAAAGTAAGTTGTTTGGAGTATTGGTGTGAGAAAACCAGGAAACATAATGAGCAGGAAAATTGGCCACCGTGGTAGGACAGAAAAATTGTTGAAAACAGCGTTAAATCTCAGTCAATCAATCAATTCATTTTTTTTTTAAAAAACATTTTGATGAAAAAGCAAGGGTTCCATCAGCCATAATGTCATTCAGCATCTTAAAAATGTATTTGACAATTTAAAATCCTATCCGATTGTCGTTGAAATATACCAATTAATTACATAAAGTTGTCTGGTTTTTTTTCGTCAACAGATTTTCAATTTTCACCACAAACAATTTCCCACAATAAATCTTTTGTGTTTTTGTCTTAACCCTTTCCCTCATACGACAATTCTACAGCAGACGACTTTGAACGTAATTATATCAAAACATAATTGAATGGTTAACCTATGACAAAAGTGGAAAACATTGTGGCAAAAGGAGAAATTGTACGTTTTGTGCAATTTCTTCTTTTGTCACTATGTTTTCAAAACACTGTCTGCTGCAGAGGCGTCAGAAAGCGTGTATATGAGGGAAAGGGTTAGTTTGGAGTATTGCCAAACCTTTTAACGTATTAAGATAAACTGAATTTGAATTGATGTATTTGTTTAGAAATATTTTTTCTGCTGTAACCACTTTACTAAATATAGATGTTTTCAGAACTTTTACAATAATTATACTCTCATTTAATTAAAGGTAATTTCCATATTTTTGTCTTGGGTGCGAGAAAGCGCAGGTTTGAGCCTTGACTTGGTCATACCAAATACATTAGAAATGGTAGTAATGGCTTCCTCTCATTTGCGCTTTTGATTGTGAGGCTGTAGCATTACTGATTGATTGATTGATTGGGGTTTAACGCCATTTTTAACAATTTCTCAGTTATATCACGGTGGCCAGTTCACCTACTCATGCATTTCCTGGTTTTCTCACACCAGTACTCCACACAACAATCTTCCCAAGCAACTGGCTGCTTTTCCACATAGACTTAGCCCATTGGTGGAAGACGAATGACGCATGTCGCATTGACTTTTGTCAATCCTCGGAAAGAAAGTTGGCCGAGCCAGGATTCAAACTCACAACCCCTGGATTGACAGTCTGCTACCGGGGCTCGGCTCTGTAGAATTACAACTGACTCACTGGTACCAGAATAAAGGTGGATCACTAGTACTGGTAGATTATCAAGAAAATGAGGTGATATAACTGAAAAACTTGTGAAAGCTGCATAAATCACCATACAAGCAAGTCTAAATACGACAATTCTGCAGCAGACGACTTTGAACGCATTTTGTCAAAACATAGAAAATCTCCATAATTGAATGGATAACCTATGACAAAAAGTGGATAACATTGTGGCAAAAGGAGAAATTGCACGTTCTGTGCAATTTCTTCTTTTGTCACTATGTTTTCAAAACGCCGTCTGCTTTAACCCTTTCCCTCATACGACAATTCTGCAGCAGACGACTTTTAACATATTTTGTCAAAAAATAGAAAATCTCTATAATTGAAGGGATAACCTATGACTAAAAGTGGTAAACATTGTGGCGAAAGGAGAAATTGCTTGTTTTGAGCAATTCCTTCTTTTATCACTATGTTTTCAAAAAGCCGTCTGCTGCAGAGGCGTCCTTGAAACAGATGACTTTTGACACTTCTGCATGAGGCACCATTTGAAAAACCGATGGGAGAATGAGAAATTTATCAAAATGTGCAAAGGTTCTCTGCCACAGAAAAGTGTCATAACTTAAAAAAAAAGATCAAGTGTTTGAAAATCATTTGGTTGTCTTTCTGACTGTCTGTTGTTCCAACTATCTATCCTACCTCTTAGTAACCTTGTTTCAGCTTTTTTCTCCGGAAACAATAACCACAATTATTGAAGCATTTTGGGGAAGCTTTATTACCGAGATGAAATAAGCCTGTCAATAGGAAAAGGTACAAGTTGGTTCTATGAAAAGTGCAGATTGAGATCAGGTTGTACATCTACATAGTCTGATCAAAATCTACACTGTTCACATATAACTTACGAAAGTTTAATAGAAGCCCGTCAACATGAGTAGAATCTGATAAGACTGAGCAGATTGACAGCGTGATCTGAACTGTCACTGTTCAGAAATGCCAACTTGTACCTTTTAAAACGTAACACATATTCAGCTTGTTCAGATCTAACTGTTTTATGGAATTATGGCAATTTGATATTTTATTTATATCAAATAATTATTGGTTCTCTCTTCTAGAGACCCTTAAAGTCGGTCATCGTTTCTGTCCGTTTGTTTGTTTGTTTGTGGCAAGCGTAGCGCCAAAACTATTCAACAGAATGCGACCAAACTAAGTAGGGATGAAGGGTCTAGGCTCTAGTTGTTCCTGTTGTAGTATGGTCGCCATAGAAACAACCGTTGCTATGGAAACGGGCGAAAATACGCTTTTCCTGCGAAAACTATCTCCTCCCACATTTTTTCAAATTCAGAAACCACTCAGTGTGCGTTGTGTAGCCCATCAGTTGCTACATCGAATGATTGTCCCGATTTTTTATCCGTCTCTTCGTTTTCTTAATATTTGAGTTGCCGTAAGGGATACGACTTCCGTTTCCCGTACTTTTACACAAGGTGAAGAAATATTCAAGTGAATTTGACGCTGTTCTCGCGACAACTCGATAGCTTGTTTCATTATTCGTGCGGTGTCGTGAGAGTAGAGACAAGAGAGAACCATCGTCGCAGTATGCTTGTTTATAACCCTTTCCCACATATTTAGTTTAATTCTCTGCAGCAGCAGGTTACTTTTATAAAACATCATGAGCAATTTCTCCTTTTGCCACATATATAACTATTTAATGATTAAACTCTCATTTATGGAGATTTGCCAGTATGTTTTCAAAGTTTTCTGATGCAGAGTTATTGTTTATGGGAAAGGGTTTTATTGATATGTATTAATTAAATGTGTCTGTGTCTAGGCTATTTCTCAGCAATTCATTGCCTGGTATTCAATGAACATTTATCATAGTATCGGGTCACATGCTTAAATCACCGTCTTTGTTTATATTATTGGAAAATTTACACGCTAAAATCGAAGCTTTCAACCACCACCTCCCATTCCTTCCTCCTCTCATACGACAATTCTGCAGCAGACGACTTTGAATGTATTTTGTCAAAACATAGAAAATCTCCATAATTGAATGGATAACATATGATTAAAAGTGGAAATCATTGTGGCAAAAGGAGAAATTGCACGTTTTGTGCAATTTCTTCTTTTGTCACTATGTTTTCAAAAAGTCGTCTGGCGTCCGAAAACGTTTATATGCAGAAGCGTCCGAAAACGTTTATATGAGGGAAAGGGTTAAATTGATTTTCTTGACTAACCCAGATGATATATTTTATTTGTTAATTTATCTTAATTTATCTTCACCAATCATGTAGACATTGCATGCGTTTAACACGATTGTGTTAACCACATGTGGTTGTATCTATATTTTTATACAATCCTTTTTCATGTGTTTTAGACATATCTGGCGGCTTAAATGCCCTTTTTCAGTCTACCTAATGCTTGTGACATATTCATGACATATTCCTCCAGCCCCCGGTCCTTTCTATCCTTGGAACTTCATATTTTCCAGAACTAAACATAAATATGTTAAGCTTTTGTAGAAAGAGGACATAATCATACATTTCATGTCTAAGCTTGTTCAGATTCTATCTTTATTGACAGAGCTCCATGGCCCTTTGATATTTTACTTATCTTAGTATATCTGTTATTTCTAATCAATTACAGACTAGAAGATTCAAATATGATCAGACTGTTAACCTTGTCCCCAATTCTGCAGCAGACGACTTTGAAAACATTTTGGCAAAACCCTGAAAATTCTCCATAAAAGATAGCTTAATTGTTAAATAAAGTTGAAAACATTGTGGCCAAAGGGGAAATTGCTCATCATGAGCAATTTCACCTTTGGTCACAATGTTTTCAAAAGTCGTCTGCTGTAAATGCGTCTGCAGGTGGGAAAGGGTTAACCTTGTCCCACATAAAATAACCCTGCAGCAGAAACTTTTAAAACATTGAGGTAAAAATATAGAAAATCTCTATAAGTGATAGTAGAATTACTAAATAGAGTTAGAAACATTGCGGCATTAGAGAAATTGTTAAATAAACCGGTGGACATTTGATGCTATTTCAACCATGTTTTCCATAGTCGTCTGCTGACAATACGTCAAAATGAGTCGGCAGGTGGGAAAGCGTAAAGGGTTCAATATTATTAGTACTGATAAGTGTTTCCATATTTTATAGGCAAAATAGAAATCCGACTTGTAGAAGGGCCCGACAGATCTCAAGGTCGAGTAGAAATCCGAGCATCAGACGAGACTGACCCTGCGAAGAACCCTTGGGGGACGATTTGTAATGACCAGTATGAACTGAACAATAAAGGGGCCACCGTTATATGCAGGCAGCTTGGGTACATCTGGGGTGTAAGTAGTCTGGTACCTGGCATACCTTTACCCTTTCCCACTTACAACAATTCTGCAGCAGATGACTTTGAAAAAATCTAGAACAAAATATGGATATCTCTGAAAATGAAAGCACAGTAATTGAATAGAGACAAAAATATGGTGACAACAGGAAAAATTGCTTGTTTTGAGCAATTTCTTCTTTGTCGCCATGTTTTCAAAAAGCCGTCTGTTGCAGAGGTATCAGAAAGGGTCTTTATAAGAGAAGGGGTTAATAAATAAGTATGTCTGACATGAACCTACAATGGGAACTAGATTGGTCACCTCACCTTAACCCTTTCTTACATACAGCAAATATTTGCAGCAGACGGCTCTGAAAACATCTAGGCAAAAACATGAACAATCTCCATAAATGATAGTTTAATAGAGTAGAAAATATTGTGGCAAAAGGTGAAATTGCACATCATGAGCAACTTCTTCTTTTGCCACAATGTTATCAAGAGGTCATCTGCTGCAGAGGCGTTAGAAAGCATTTATATGTGGGAAAGAGTTAAATATCGCTTATATAGATATAATAAATTATTAAACATACAACTGTTTTTTGTAGACTCTACAGTGGACCATTACAACTTGATGTTGGAATCAATGCATAAATAATGAATCAAATTACATTCAGAGTTTAAAAGGTTAACTAGTTGGTTCACAAAAATGTTGTCTCTATAGCCTTTTGCTAAAACTTCACCATTTCCAAAGGGCGCTGCCGCCTGATCCTATAGTGTAATGGTAGGGGCAGGTTACTCCAAACAAGGTAATGATAGCTGTTTGTCTAAAGTCCTCATAGTCTGGTACCCAACATTCAAAAGTAAAGTAGTATGTCTGGCATGAACCAATAAAGGATACTTGACTGGTTACCTCCCTTGAATATCTTGATTTCACATATATAGTAAGTTAGTATTCAACTCTTGAGTTTTATTTAACTCTACAGTGGACCATGAAGCAAACAACTTGCAGAGTTAGAAAGGTTAACCGGTTGGGTTCACAAAAAGGTTGTCTCTATAGCTGTTTGCTTGCTACACCATTTCCGAAGGTCACCGCCATTATTAGTGGATTCCCCACTCTGTTATGTAATGGTAGGGGCAAGTAACTCCTGGTAACTCCAGACTAGGGGCAAGTACAAGTTATCCGTAATCCAGGAAGACTGAGCATAATGTGATTAGCCCTTTCCTAGATACAACAACTCTGCAGCAGAAGACATTAAAACATCATGGCAAAAATATAGAAAATCTCTATATAGGAATGTTTAATTATTGAATTGATTTGAAAATCATTGAGGCAAATGGAGAAATTTCTCATTATCAGTAATTTTTCATTTTGCCATAATGATTTCAAAAGTCGTCTGCTTCATAGATGTCAGAATGTGTCTTCATATATGGGAAAGATTTATTACAAACTTGTGGAAAAAGACTTGCCTACTCATTCATGCTAAGGATTCATTCGAATTTTCTTCTATAACTTATCAGCAAACATTCTAAGGCCAGATCATACTGCACGGATGTGCAATAACGGCAATAGGAATGTAGAATGTAGAATGTGCTATAAACTATTTCAGGAGAGTGCGGCCAATGGGGTGTTCGGTGCCGGTGAAAAAACGGTCCCGATTTATCTCGACGATGTGATGTGTATCGGGAACGAGACGAGTATAACACAGTGTTCCCACAGTGGGTGGGGTGTGCATAACTGTTATCATCACGAAGATGTGGGAGCTATATGTCATAACCATACTGGTAAGCAGGATTTCCTAGCCCTTTGCTCTCTGTCCAAGCATTTTGATGTGTCTGCAGCAGATGTTTTTTGAATTGATTGATTGAATGGGGTTTAACGCCGTTTTTAACAATTTCTCAGTTATATCACGGCGGCCAGTTCACCTACTCATGCATTTCCTGGTTTTCTCACACCAGTACTCCACACAACAATCTTCCCAAGCAACTGGCTGCTTTTCCACATAGACTTAGCCCATTGGTGGAAGACGAATGATGCATGTCGCATTGACTTCTGTCAATCGTCGGAAAGAAAGTTTGCCGAGCCGGGATTCGAATTCACAATCTCTGGATTGACAGCCCGACTGCTACCGACTGAGCTACCGGGGCTCGGCTGGGAGACGATTTTTGAAAACATTAGGGCAAAAAGGAGAAATTGCTCATGATGTTTTATAAAAAGTAACCTGCTGCCGCCGAGAATTTCAACTTGATTTAACAATTATACTTTCATTTATAGAGGTTCTCCATATTTTTGCTGAGATATTTTCGTTTATGTCATCTGCTGCAGATTTGATGTATTTAGGGTCAAGGAGATTCTTAACCTCTCTTTGAATTTGACATGTCAAATATTCAAAATATTTTTCCAAAAGGCAATGTAGAGTCCCGATAATATATTCATATTACTTTTTGTGTTTATTCAGCAAGAATGAAATTTATATTATTTACCATTACACTTTTGACGTTCGAAATCTTTCCCAAGTTTTTTATTAAAAAACAAGTGAACCAGCGGCAAGTTTGTTACTAGCAAGGAATATCATTTATCTATAAAAAGTTCAATGGAAAAATAATATAAATAACATATTACATGTATTGACAAAGCTGATGTCAATTTTGGTAACTGAAAAAACATTTTGATGACAGTGGCCGTGTAATGTAAATATATATAGCAACATAAGTGGTGACCTCATTATATGACATCATTTCCTGTCATCAAGGCAAATGATATTTCCTGTGGGAAATATTTCCTTCTACAAAATAAGATTTTTCTCAATCCTGTATATTTCTTTTAACCCAATACACCAAATCTGCAGTAGACGTCTTTAAATACATGTTGACAAAAATACAGAAAATCCCTATAAATGAGGGTATATTTACTGAAAAAAAATTAAAACATTGTGGCAAAAGGAGAAATTGCTTGTTTTCAAAAGCCGTCGGCTGCAGATGCATCAGAAAGCGTCTTTATGTGGGAAAGGGTTAAGTCTTTGTAATATAATTAATATATCTCAATCTTGCATCTACATCTTATTAAATTATATTTGATATTACTAAATTCATCAAAAATTTGTTTATTTTATTGTTTGATATTTCAGTTCGGTTACAAACCCCTCTTACCAGACAAGATGTTGGCTCCGTCCAAATTCAATACAATTATAAATGGGGAGACGTCTGTGACACGGGCTGGAATGACGTTGGTGCTGCACTTGTTTGTCAGGAGCTGGGATTTGTGTCTGGGGTGGCACAATGCTGTTCTGCGCTTGGTCCATCCGATCTAAGGTATTGGTTAACAGTTTCTCATATACAACAAATTTGCAGCAGACTACTTTGAAAACATATTGGCAAAAATGTGAAAAATCTGAATAGATAAGAGTTTAATTGTTAAATCATTGAAAACAGTGTGGCAAATGTAGAAATTGCTCATCACTATACATTCATGCATTTTTAACATGTAAGTAGCTGTTGATGTGCCATAAGACACTATACATTCATTCATTGTAAACATGGAAGTAGCTGTTGATGCACCACAAAACACTTAACATTCATTTATTGTAAACATATAAGTACTTGTCAATGCGCCATAAAACACTATACATTAATTCATTGTAAACATGTAAACAACTCTCTGTCCATGTGCCATAAACACTATGCATTCATTCATTGTAAACATGTAAGTAGCTGTTGATGCGCCATAAAACACTATACATTCATTCATTGTAAACATGTAAGTAGCTGTTGAAGCGCCATAAAACACTATATATTCATTCATTGTAAACATGTAAGTAGCTGTTGATGCGCCATAAAACACTATACATTCATTCATTATAAACATGTAAGTAGCTGTTGATGTGCCATAAGACACTATACATTCTTTTGTTGTAAACATGTAAGTAGCTGTTGATGTGCCATAAAACACTAAACATTGATTCATTGTAAACATGGAAGTAGCTGTTGATGCACCACAAAACACTAAACATTCATTTATTGTAAACATAGAAGTACTTGTCAATGCGCCATAAAACACTATACATTCATTCATTGTAAACATGTAAACAACTCTCTCTGTCCATGCATCATAAAACACTATACATTCATTCATTGTAAACATGTAAACAACTATCTCTGTCCATTCACCATAAAACACTATACATTCATTCATTGTAAACATGTAAGTAGCTGTTGATGTGCCATAAAACACTATACATTCATTCATTGTAAACATGTAAACAACTCTCTCTGTCCATGCATCATAAAACACTATATATTCATTCATTGTAAACATGTAAACAACTCTGTTCATGCATCATAAAACACTATACATTCATTCATTGTAAACATGTAAGTAGCTGTTGATGCGCCATAAAACACTATACATTCATTCATTGTAAACATGTAAGTAGCTATTGATGTGCCATAAAACACTAAACATTCATTCATTGTAAACATGGAAGTAGCTGTTGATGCACCACAAAACACTAAACATTCATTTATTGTAAACATATAAGAACTTGTCAATGCATCATAAAACACTATACATTCATTCATTGTAAACATGTTAACATCTCTCTCTGTCCATGCATCATACAACACTATACATTCATTCATTGTAAACATGTAAACAACTCTCTTTGTCGATGTGCCATAAAACTATACATTCATTCATTGTAAACATGTAAACAACTCTCTCTTTTTTTCAGTGATTCTGATAGATCTTTTATATACACATGTAAGGGTAACGATTCATCTATTCATGAATGTCATAACACAAGTGATTCTAGACTGTGTGACTATTCCCATCGAGCTTCAGTTGTGTGCCACAACGTAACCCAGGATAAACTCAACACATGTAAGTTACACTTTCCGGCTTGCAAACGCACTTTGACACATCTGCAGCAGATGACTTTTGAAAAGATTGTGACAAAAGAGAAATTGCTCATGATGATGATGAGCAATTTTTCCTTTTGCCACTTTGTATTCAACTCTTCTGAATAGTTATACTTTCAATTATAGAGATTTTCCATATTTTTTCCATTGATGTGTTTAACCCTTTCCCACAGAGACGCACTTTGAAGCATTTGCAGCAGACGACTTTTGAAAACATTGTGATAAAAGGAAAAATTGCTCAAAGCGGGCAATTTCTCCTTTTGCCACAATGTTTTCAACTTTTTCAGTAATTATACCTACAATGAGTAGATATTTTCAAAGTCGTCTGCTACATATTTGCTGAATGTGGGAAAGGGTTAAAGTTTTCTGCTGTAAATCTTTAAGTGGGATAGGGATTAAGCTGAGTAGATAATGATATAAGTTTAAACAGACTATAACTCTAATTGTCTTCTTGATCGTTTGTATAGGCGTTTGTAACTTGAGAAAATGTTCAGAATTCAAAGTTCTCTTGTTTCAAGATCATCGTCACAATTTGGGATCAGAAGTCATTAAACAATAAAAAAGTAACCTACAGTTTGATGATCCTCTATTTATATCCAATCTCATTAAAATCATCTGATAACTGCCCCATACAGGTTGTATCCGATTGATCTTGTGTCAGCCAATCGAATTTTGGCTTACAAAATTGTTCGGTATAAAACAGTTAAGATAACCCATATAAATAATGGAGATGGAGAAGCGGTTATTGTAAATGTTTTGATTGCATAGAACAGAGTGTTGAACTTGAAGCATCGCACGCTTTCACTGGATTTAAAAAAAAATTAAGTACATACTTCAGAGCTCTAGATAAGGGGAGTTTTGTTCATTCTAAAATCTTTATTTAACCCTGTAACCCTATGTTGTGGTACTCGAAATAATCGTCTCAGCGAGACGATTATTTTGAGTACCCACAACATAGGGTTTGCTTTAAAAATAAGAGAGAAATTGTGGGAAAAAGAGCTGAATACCCCTCCTTATCTGGACCTCTGATATTTATGAGTATTTAAATGTGTAGGATCAATTCAAGACAACCTTTTATGCGGTGTAGTCAGATCCAACATATGTACAGCAAAGTAATTTGGTCTAATTTTAATGAGATTGATCTATATCTGACAGCTTTTGAAGTTCGATTACAAGATGGTGCCACCAACTGGGGTCATGTTCAGGTCAGACATGCTGCCATGTGGGGTCAAGTTTGTAACACGAAGTGGAATGATGCAGCCGCCAACGTAACATGTCGGCAACTCAACCAGGGATTTGTTGGAGGTGTGGCATATGGACCCGTAAAAGTGAATATAACTCTACCGTATTGGCTGGTGGATGTTCGTTGTCGTGGTAACGAGACAAGTCTGGATCAGTGTCTGTATACCCAGTGGGGAGAGCCAATGGTTTACAGATGCGCACCGGCCTACGTGCTGTGTTACAAAACTACAGGTGGGTGGAGTTTAACTGACAGTTCTGTAGCAGACGACCTTTGAAAACATTGTGGCAAAAGAAGGAATTGCTCATTATGAACTATTATCACCTGATACTGGAATAAGCTTTTTGTGAAAATCAATGAATCAAATTTTAATTAATTTAAAATCAAATCTTGTACAATAAATGGTAAATGATTAGTTGCATTTACTAGTAGAGCAGAATTGGACTTATTTGTCATTTGCTTGTATGTACTTTCAAAGCGAGAGGACTAGATCAGCAGAAATAAACAGGTCTTTTCCAACTAATATCTCTCTTATGATTTAACCAAACCTATGTAGTGGGTACACAAAAAGAATTGCCTCACTGAGACAATTCTTTTGAGTACCCATACCAAAGGATTTGAAATTTGAAATACTCATCTTATTTATGGTTCTGATGTCATTGGTAAAAGCTAGTTTGTTTGTATTGCATTATCTATATGCCCGTAAGGGTCCTGTTTTGTTTCATTATGATATTATATTCTATTCTATTCTATTAGTTATTCTTTTCTGTTAGCATGTGACACTTGACTGTTTTCCATCAAATATGTTTGTTTTCCATCGAACATGTTTGGTTTCCAACAAAAATGTTTGTATTCCATCAAACATGTTTGTTTACAAGAAATAGAGAATTTTTTATTTAAATAACAGCATAATTATAATTTGATAATAATATTTCCTGCTCTTGCTTTAAACCTTTCAACATACAACTTATCTGCAGCAGACAACTTTGAAAGCATTGAGGCAAAAATATAGGACATCTGTATAAATAGAGGGATTTTTATTGAATAGAGTTAAAAACATTTTGCCAAATGGGGAAATTGCTTATTATACACAATTTCTTCAAAAGTCGTCTGCTGCAAATGTGTCAAAATGCGTTTGCAATTCTGGACGGATTTAAATTATTAAGCTTCCCTTTGCATGATATGATCCACAGGTCTACAGATAGACATTGTTGGTGGGAAATTACCATCAGTTGGGCGGGTCCAGATTACATACGACGGTGTCAAGGGCTCAATCTGCACTGAAGAATGGACGAACAATGACGCCAACCTGGTATGGTAAACATTAGCTTTTAAATCCTTTTTCCACAGACAACAAATACAGTCAAACCTGTGTTAAAGACAACCTTTGTTTAGCAATTCCCTGTCTACAGCAGCCACAATTTTTTTAATTTCCTAATTACTCATTTTCTGCACAAGGCGGATGGGCAGGTGGTCGGGGGGCGTCCAGTATGTTGTCAGCCCAATAACTTAAGAAGCCTTTGTTTAATCATCACCAAATTTGGTCAGAATGTATATTGGCATAAAATCTTGGACAAGGTTGATAACTAGCCATATCGCTTCAGTCACTCAAGAGTTATCACCCTTTAATTACAGAAATTACCTGAAATAGGTCTTGTCAGCCCAATCATTTTAGAAGCCTTTGTCTATAAATTAAAGTATGATTATTGAATAGAGTTGAAAAGATTGTGGCAAATGGAGAATTTGCTCATAATATTGAGCAATTTTTCAAGCCGTCTGCTGCAGCGGCATCAGAAAGTGTCTATATGTGGGAAAGGGATAAGACACTGGCACCAGTGTAACCAACTGACCTATAAAAAGTGACCAATTATATAAATAGTACTTCAACTAACAGGAAATGCACTTTGCTTGCCAAATGGCAATATTGCCGAGTGCGAGGGTAAACAACGCCAACAAATGAAATACAAGGAAATGCACTAAACATATTACAAATGTCCTTTTCTGAAATTCTTTATATATAGTATTATTACTATATTATGCAGGGGTTTTCAGAAAAGGTAATTCCTACTATGTTTTGTGAATTTTCTGTTTATTCCAGAACTTTTTACATAATTTGTCACATTTTATGTCACTCTGGTGCCAGTGTGTTTAGGGAGAGAATTGACAATGTATTATTTTTAATTTTGGTGATAGGTTTGTCGAATGAAAGGTTATGCAGACGGTGCCGTCAAATCCCCGTCGGAAGATTCGAATGTCGGTCCATACTACATGAACCGACTCATCTGCAACAACCCCGACACGTTGTACATGTGTGGTAATCACGGCTGGCAGAGGAACGTCAACCATTGTAACAAGAGTGCTCATCTTATCTGTTTCAATAAAGGTAATAATTATCTACAGTATGACTTGTCTTTAGCAAATAAACTGGGGAAGAGTTAAAGTTTAGCTGCTGAACACAGGTGGCTGCTTAATACAAGTCAAATAAAGAAGTAAATGGTTTTTATGCCCCCGGAATCACCGATTCGGTGGGCATCTAGTTTTTGGCCTGTCTGTCTCTTTGTCTGTCTGTCGAAAAAAACTTTAACCTTGACCACTACTTTTGAACCATAACAGGTACGGCTACCATATTTCACATGTGTATTCCTTGTGACATGACCTTTCTGTCAGTACCAAAATGTTTGACCTTGCGACCTTGACCTTTGACCTACATTTTGAAAACTTCTTTGTCTGTGGCAAAGAAAACTTTAGCCTTGACCACTTCTTTTGAACCGTAACAGGTACGGCTTCCATATTTCACATGTGTATTCCTTGTGACATGATCTTTCTGTCAGTACCAAAATAAATTTTTGACCTTGCGACCTTGACCTTTGACCTACATTTTGAAAACTTCTTTGTCTGTGTCAAAGAAAACTTTAACCTTGACCACTTCTTTTGAACCGTAACAGGTACGGCTTCCATATTTCACATGTGTATTCCTTGTGACATGACCTTTCTGTCCTTGCAACCTTCACCTTGACCTTTGACCTACATTTTGAAAAAAAACAAACCTTGACCACTACTTTTGAATATTAACAGGTACGGCTTCCATATTTCACATGTGTATTCCTTGTGACATGACCTTTCTGTCAGTACCAAAATGTTTGACCTTGTGACCTTCACCTTGACCTTTGACCTACATTGTGAAAACTTTAACTTTGACCACTACTTTTGAATATTAACAGGTACGGCTTCCATATTTCACATGTGTATTCCTTGTGACATGACCTTTCTGTCAGTACCAATAGTTTTGACCTTGACCATTACCTTCGACCTAGATGTTGCCTTTCGGGGGCATCAGTGTTTCACAAACACATCTTGTTTTTATTTATTTATTCATTTCCTCCAATCAATAGGAGAACCACATGAATTTTCTAACACAAAATAAATACAATGTAAAAACATTAATTACATCAAACAAAGACATATAAACATGTCTCAAATTAAATGTTAAACTTGCGCTTTTCTGTAGTTATACCCCCGATAAACGAAGTTTAGAGGGGGTATATTGGAGTCACCCTGTGGTTGGTCGGTCGGTCGGTCGGTCGGTCGGTCGGTCGGTCGGTTGGTCGGTCGGTCGGTCGGTCGGTCGGTCGGTCGGTCGGTTGGTCCGTTGCGATTTTCCTTGTCCGGAGCATAACTTTAAAACTAATTGTTGGAATTTAATAAAACTTCATAGGATGATACAACACATTGAGAGGAAGTGCAGTGTACAGGAACCATAACTCTATTTTACCTAAATACAGAGTTATTGCCCTTTGTTACTTTTTCTTGTCCGGAGAATTACTTAATAACTAACAGATGGAATATAATAAAACTACATACAATGGTAGAGCATAATGAGAGGAAGTGCAGTATACAAGAACCATAACTCTAATTTACATAATTACAGAGTTATTGCCCTTTGTTACTTTTTCTTATTCGTAGAGTCTTGTCCGGAGCATAACTTTAAAACAAATTGTTGGAATTTAATAAAACTTCATAGGATGATACAACACATTAAGAGGAAGTGCGGTGTACAGGAACCATAACTCTATTTTATCTAAATACAGAGTTATTGCCCTTTGTTACTTTTTCTTGTCCGGAGAATTACTTAATAACTAACAGATGGAATCTAATAAAACTACATACAATGGTAGAGCATAATCAGAGGAAGTGCAGTGTACAAGAACCATAACTCTAATTTACATAATTACAGAGTTATTGCCCTTTGTTACTTTTTCTTGTTCGTAGAGTCTTGTCCGAAGCATAACTTTAAAACTAATTGTTGGAATTTAATAAAACTTAATAGGATGAAACAACACATTGAGAGGAAGTGCGGTGTACAGGAACCATAACTCTATTTTATCTAAATACAGAGTTATTGCCCTTTGTTACTTTTTCTTGTCCGGAGAATTACTTGATAACTAACAGATGGAATATAATAAGACTACATACAATGGTAGAGCATAATCAGAGGAAGTGCAGTGTACAAGAACCATAACTCTACTTTACATAATTACAGAGTTATTGCCCTTTGTTACTTTTTCTTGTTCGTAGAGTCTTGTCCGGAGCATAACTTTAAAACTAATTGTTGGAATTTAATAAAACATCATAGGATGATACAACACATTGAGAGGAAGTGCAGTATACAGGAACCATAACTCTAATTTACCTAAATACAGAGTTATTGCCCTTTGTTAGTTTTTCTTGTCCGAAAAATTTCTTAATAACTAACAGATGGAATCTAATAAAACTACATACAATGGTAGAGCATAATCAGAGGAAGTGTAGTGTACGAGAACCATAACTCTACTTTACATAATTACAGAGTTATTGCCCTTTGTTACTTTTTCTTGTTCGTAGAGTCATGTCCGGAGCATAACTTTAAAACTAATTGTTGGAATTTAATAAAACATCATAGGATGATACAACACATTGAGAGGAAGTGCGGTGTACAGGAACCATAACTCTATTTTACCTAAATACAGAGTTATTGCCCTTTGTTACTTTTTCTTGTCTGGAGAATTACTTAATAACTAACAGATGGAATCTAATAAAACTACATACAATGGTAGAGCATAATCAGAGGAAGTGCAGTGTACAAGAACCATAACTCTACTTTACATAATTACAGAGTTATTGCCCTTTGTTACTTTTTCTTGTTCGTAGAGTCTTGTCCAGAGCATAACTTTAAAACTAATTGTTGGAATTAATTAAACATCATAGGATGATACAACACATTGAGAGGAAGTGCGGTGTACAGGAACCATAACTCTATTTTACCTAAATACAGAGTTATTGCCCTATGTTACTTTTTCTTGTCCGGAGAATTATTTAATAACTAACAGATGGAATCTAATAAAACTACATACAACGGTAGAGCATAATCAGAGGAAGTGCAGTGTACAAGAACCATAACTCTACTTTACATAATTACAGAGTTATTGCCCTTTGTTATCCAAAAATGAACAAAACAAGAATAACGCGATCCATAACATTGTCCTTTTAAGGTGGGGTTTCTAAATATTTCACAACCTTTCCTATCAGGGCGGCGTTCGGGGGTATTAATCACATTTAGTGATAGTTCTAGTTTATATCTGTTACACCCACCTAGAACACTTTCAACAAAACGAAAGGGAATGTTACATCAGATATCCAATTACATCGGCCAATTCCAATGTTGATATTTATATCCGATATGTAGATGCACTTTGAAAATTCTGCATCGGACAATTTTTAATCAAAGCACTGAAAGTGCTGACAGCAAGGGGCTTACTGCAGATCACGAATTACATTTGAACATGGATTTACCAATCTGAAAAGTCTAACAAGAACTCTTAACAATAGCACTTTCTTATGTTCATATAATGAATGATTTAGGAATTGAAGGCAAAAAACTGTATACCGATATACTAAAATTTGACTTAAATTGTTTCTCTTATTTATATGCATCTGCTATATGGGTAGTTCCCGTTTCGCACACCAACTGGTTTACAATGGACTTGAACCATTCTTTTTTTTCATCCAATGAACACATATACATGTCATTTCAAAATCAAATGAATGTCTCTGCCTAACAATGAGAAATATATTGATAGTAAAGTTCTGGGAAAGGGTTGAAATATTTAACCCTTTCCCTCATACGACAATTCTGCAGCAGACCGCTTTGAACATATTTTGTCAAAAAATAGAAAATCTCTATAATTGAATGGTTAACCTATGACTAAAAGTGGAAATTCGTGGCAAATGGAGAAATTGCTTGTTTTGAGCAATTTCTTCTTTTGCCACTATGTTTTCAAAAAGCGTCTATATGAGGAAAAACAAGACATGATGTAGCATTTCTTTTATATTTGATGCTTTTAGTGAGACTAGCTGGAGGTAATGAGTACGCTGGAGTGCTCGAGATATACAAGCAAGATTCATGGGTTGGCTTGTGTGATCAGGGGTTCAAACCTGAGTATGCCAAGCTTGCGTGCAAGGAGATTGGGTACCAGTCAGGTACTGTTCTGCCCCAGGGTGCCTATGGGAAGTATTACAAGCATCTGGCTCGTCCCTATATCAGATGTAACAAGACCGATACAAGTTTGCTAGACTGTGACTACGACAAGCAAGTGAGCTGTACATCCACTCTCTATCATTATGTAGCCGTCTGCTGTCATGAAGATCTGCCAGAACCAGGTACACTAGAGTTCTCTTAACCCCTTCCCTCATATAGACGCTTTCTGACACGTCTGCAGCAGACAGCTTTTTGAAAACGTGGTGACAAAAGAAGAAATTGCTCAGAACGAGCAATTTCTGCTTTTGTCACCATGTTTTCAACTCAATTATTGTACTTTCATTTAAAGGGAATTTCCAACAAATTTTAAATATGTTAAATAAAAGTTGTCTGCTGCAGATTTGTTTTATGCACCTACAATAAATCTGCATCCGTTGACTATGAAAACATCTAGACAAAAAAATTAAAATTCTCTACAAATGAGAAAATACTTATTGAATAGAGTTGAAAACATTGTGACAAAAGGAGTAAATAATCATTACGAGCAATGTCTGTCTTTGCCACAATGTTTTCATAAGTCGTGTGCTGCCAAGGTGTCAGAAAGCGTCTGTATGTTGGAAGCAGTTAACCCGTCCCCATCTGCAGATTTGCCAAGCCCCTGTAGCTCAGTCGGTAACGACGCGGGCTGTCAATCCAGGGGTTGTGAGTTCAAATCCCGATAAAACTGCGCAGAAGCCCAGGTTGATCTGGATTTACATTATTCTTAAATGGCTCATTTTAAAAGTTTAATAAAGTTCAAATCCTGCTTAATTGAAAAGTAATAGACAAATGTGCCTTTCATGGGATTAGGTACAAGTTTGCTTCAGTTCACAGTGTAGATTCAGATCAGCCTGTGCATCTGCACAGCCTAATCAAGATCTTCACTGTTCAAATATTACTTACATAAGCTTGGTAGAAGTTCCTGTCAACTTGTGTAGATTCTGATAGGACTTTAGAAATATTAGAATCATAATTCTGGGATAAAATTAAAGTAATAATTTAACTTTCCAGTACAATAAACATCTAAATATTGATTGTGTATGCTTCAATTTTATTGGGTAGGCTTACCCAGTTAGCAATTTTTTTTTTCATTTTCATGGCTTTCAATATCAACATTTCAAAATTTTGAGTTCAGCACCTTTAATTATGAGGAATCCGCTGTGGTCGAGTGGTTAGCATCGGGGATTTCGTAACCGGGTGTCCCGGGTTCGATCCCCAGTCGCGGCACTACGGTCATGGTGGAGTGCCTTTGGGCAAGGCACATTTTCTAGCCTAGTACTGGTTTGTTTACCCAGGGATCATGAAAAATTTAATTTAATTGCGCGCTAAATGACCTTAGCTGTCGATGCGCCATAAAACAATATACATTCATTCATTCACCTTTAATTATGACTTTTTTTCCAGAAATCAAGTACAAATTATTTGACGATGTATATAACAACTCAAGTTTTGGACGAGTGGGGGTTTACATGCATCACCTCTGGGGCGAGATCTGCGGTGACGGCTGGAGCGACATGGAAGCCAATGTGTTTTGTAAAACAAGGGGAAAAGGTTTCAGTGGTGGTGTGGCTAGTTTTTACAGCAAGCAGCGATTTGTACCGACGCTACTGTCACATGTAGTTTGCAATGGGAGCGAGACAGCGTTCAGTCAGTGTTTGATTGGAGACTATTTTGTCTGTCAGTCGACTCTAAGAGCAGGGGCCGTTTGTTATAAAGATACAGGTAGGGCAAAATTGGACCATGATAGGGATTAAATAGCATTTGAAGCTTGTCTGTTTTTCGAAGTAAAAAAGTTGGGGTATTATGATACCCTTGGCGTCGTCTGCATCTTCACAAAACTTTAACCTCTCAAAAACCGCTCAACATTTTCAAATGAAACTTAGTACACATGTTCCTAGGAAAAACCTTATCTATAGTAATTTGCCCTTTTCCTACAATGCTTTTTAGGCATGAGAATTTGTCATTATCAGGAAAAGCCCTTAAAAAATATATTGAATAGAGATGATAACATACAGTCAAACCTGTGTTAAAGACCACCTTTGTTTAGCAATTCCCTGTTTAAAGCAACCACTGTTTTAATTTCCCAATTAATAATTTTCTGCATAAATGACCCTGTAATTAAAGACATTCTGTTAAACACAGAGCAATTTCTCCTTTGCCAGAATGTTTTCATAAGTAGTCTACTGCTGATGTGGTAAAATGCAAGTCCCTTTCCCGCATACGACAATTCTGCTGCAGACGACTCTGAAATCATGGCGACAAAAACGTGAAAAGTCTCCATAAAAGATAGCTTAACCCTTTCCCTCATACAACAATTCTGCAGCAGGCGACTTTGAACGTATTTTGTCAAAACATAGAAAATCTCCATAATTGAATGGATAACCTATGACAAAAAGTGAAAAACATTGTGGCAAAAGGAGAAATTGCACGTTTTGTGCAATTTCTTCTTTTGTCACTATGTTTTCAAAATGCTGTCTGCTGCAGAGGCGTCAGAAAGCGTCTATATGAGGGAAAGGGTTAATTGTTTAATAAACTGGAAAACATTATGGCCAAAGGAGAAATTGCTCATCATGAGCAATTTCAACTTTAGCCAAAATGTTTTCAAAAGTCGTCTGCTGCTATTGCGTCAAAATGCGTCTATAGGGCGGAACACAATGTAGTTACAAAACATAAGCTTAATTTTCAATGTGGAAAACATTTTTGAAAAAGGAAGAAATAGCTCTTTTTGATTAAAAAAATTGTTTATATTAAATGCTTTTTAGCTCCAAAGTTGAGACTAGCTGATGGTGGCCAGAATTTTGGGCGCATAGAATATATACATGACGGTACTTGGGGCTCCGTTTGTGATATTTCCTGGACCAATGTAAAAGCATCCGTGGCATGTCGAGAACTCAACATGAACTTTACGCAAGGAGAGACCTACAGGTTTGATTTAGCTCATCTTATTTTCCAAGAAAAAAAGTCTGGGTTATTGCGATAACCTTGGCGTTGTCGTCTGCGTCGTCACAAAACTTTAGCCTTACCTCATAACACAAAAAACGTTCAGTATTTTTAAGTGAAACTTGGTACACATGTTCCTTGGAAAAATACACATGTCTATACCAAGTCACATAACTCTGGCTTTAACAATTATTTAGTAATGCCCCTTTATCGATTTAGAAAAATGCAGACGAGTGTTGGCGCTCATTTGCGGCGCTCTTGTTTTTACCCATTTTGATCTTTTTTCAAGGTGTCTGCTTTGGAAACACGATGATTAATAAGTATCTGTCTGGAATTCTCATCGAAAATTTGTACATGCAAACATTCTAAATATGCTATGTAAGATTGTAAGATTGTGTGTAAAAAGTTCTGCATAATAATGCAATTTCTACTTAATACAGATTGTTTCTAACTTTTAAATTTTGTTAAAATAATACATTTAAAAAAATAAATCCGCTCTTTTCTTTAAGATTGTTCAATTCTGAAATTGAAAAAGACATGAATTCCACTTGATTTTTTTCAGTGATTTTCCGAAAGGTACTGGAGACATTGTCTTGTCCAATATAGTGTGTAGCGGTTTGGAACCTTCCTTGATGAAGTGTTCAAACAATGGATGGCGCGCCAAGGTGAAACCAAAATGTCTGGATCATAGTAACGACGTGGGTGTCTACTGTTATGGGCATGGTAAGTTTGGTTTACCTGAAGTAACCCCTTTCCCACATGTAGACTCCTGCAGCAACAACTTTTGAAAACATTGTGACAAAAGGAGAAATTGCTCATAATAAGCAATTTCAACTTTTGCCACAATGTTTTCAACTCTTTTTGATATTCATAATTTCATTTTTACAGATTTTCCACATTTTTGTTGAGATGTTTCCAAAGTCGTCTGCTGCAGATTTGTTATATGTGGGAAAAGGGTAATAGAGCCATAATCCTTGTACCATAACTTTATTCAATGACAAATAATACATAAAAGCTTCCGATCTAGGGTCAAGATTTGTTTCACGGTTTGCCACTATGTTTTCAATAGTCGTCTGCTGCAGAGGCGTCAGAAAGCGTCTATATGTGTGAAAGGGCTTAAGGGTTCTAAATTAAACAACAAGGATTACTTAATCCTTTCCCACATACAACTAATCTGCAGCAGACGACTTCCAAAACATACAACTCCATAAATAAGGATTAAACTTTAAAAATTGGTCTAATTCATTTCATATTTTAAGACACTTTCTGACGCCTTTGCAGCAGACGACTTTGAAAATATTGTGACAAAAGCAGAAATTGCTCAAAATGAGCAATTTCTTCTTTTGCCACACAAGGCACATTTTCTAGCCTAGTACTGGTTTGTTTACCCAGGGATTATGAATAATTAAATTTAATTGCACGCTAAATGACCTTAGCTGTCGATGCGCCATAAAACAATATACATTCATTCATTCATTCTTTTGCCACAATGTTTTCAACTTTTTTCAGTAATTATACCTACATATATAGAGACAATCTGTGTTTTGTCTAGATGTTCGTAAGTTCGCAGACAACTCTTAACCATTTTCCACATGCGAAAGTGTTAAGCGGTGTCTGCAGCAGACAACTTTTGAATTTTAAAATTGTTGCAAAAAGAGAAATAACTTACAATGAGCATTTTCTTCTTTTGCCACAATGTTATTAACTGTATTAACGAAGTATGCTTTAATTAATTTCAATATTTTTGCCTTGATATTTTCAAAGTTGTCTGCAACTGTTTGTTTGTGAAAAGTGTTAAATATATGTTATCAGTAAAAATAATTGACATACAACTTTGATGTACATTTTTACAGTGCGCGTTGTGGATGGTTGGAAAACTCCAAATTCCATCGGAGGTCGTGTACAGATTCTTGACCCGTCAAGCGAAGATACCTGGATCACTGTTTGCGCTGATAACTTTGACCAAGTGGATGCAAACACTGTGTGTAAGGAGATGGGATTCCCTAAGGCTAAAGTTATGGCCCCTGGTACTTATGGTATGTACTGTCCTGAAGCATAATTTGATGGTTTCATGCAAAACGGTTGTAACTACATCTTGAACAAGATGTAATTACAACTGTTTTGCATGAAGCCCTCAATATATATCTTTCACTTGTGAATATTGCTTTTGATGGAGATTGGTATCATGTTATGTTGACCAGAGAAAGATGAATAAAAAGTTCGAAGTTTTCTAATTTTTGATTCATAGATTGGTGTTACCCCTTTCCCAACTGAAGATTCATTTTGACACATCTGCTGCAGATGACTTTTAAAACATGATGGCTCGATTCCGGTCAGGTCATGCCAAAGTCTTTAAAAATGGTAGTAACAGATTTTCCTCAAAGGCTCCCAGGATTGTAGGGCTATCATTATGACTAACTTGTTGGTGACAAGATGAAAGAACCAGTAGTACTGGTAACATACCCAATAAATGTGGTTATATAACTGAAACATTGTTGAAAAGAGTCATAAAACACCATACAAACAAACAAAACAAAACAAAGATATTATATTAGATACATATCAGTTTCAGACAAAAAATATTTTCCTATAGGAAAAATCTCTCATGGAAAAGAACTTTTTTTTTATTTTATTTTTTAAAGTGCAGACACATTTTGACGCATCTGCATCAGGCAACTTTTGAAAAAAACATTGCAGCAAAGGAAGACCTCATATTGAGCAATTTCTCCTTTTGCCACAACATTTACAACCCTTTTTCAATAATTACATTTTCACTTATGGAGATTATCCATCTTCTTATGCAGATTTTTTCAAAATTGTCTCCTGCAAATTTGTTGTATGTTTGAAAAAGTGTGACCAATAACACAAGTTTGACTGTATTTCGGTTTCAACGACGTTTTTTAATTTCTTATCCAGGAGTGAAGCATAATTGGCAGTTCTATACCAACATGACGTGTAAAGAAGAAGGCCGTAGTGTAAAGACGGACTGTAAGATGGTACAGGGCGACTGTAACTATCCAACTACACATAACTATGCCAGTGTCATGTGTCTCAAATCAAAACTTAACCCAGGTAGGTGATATAATTCAAAACTTATGTCCCTTGGGGTTATCTGTTTTACATAGAAAGATATATATATAGGGAATAACTCATTCATGCCGTGTCAGATGGTAAAAAACAAAAATTACCATAAAGGGCAGAAATACCATAATTGATTGATTGATTGGGGTTTAACGCCGTTTTTAACAATTTCTCATATCACGGCGGCCAGTTCACCTACTCATGTGTTTCCTGGTTTTCTCACACCAGTACTCCACACAACAATCTTCCCACGCAACTGGCTGCTTTTCCACCTAGACTTAGCCCATTGGTGGAAGACGATTGACGCATGTCGCAATGACTTTTTTTAAACGTCGGAAAGAAAGTTGGCCAAGCCGGTATTCAAACTAACAACCACTGGATTGACAGCCCACGTCGTTACCGACTGAGCTACTGTGACTCGACAGAATTACCATAAAGGGCAGGGTTAGTTTCCACCAAGCCATATAAATTGATCTTAAAATATAGCTGCCAGGTGTTAGCCTTTTATTGGCTTTAGTGAAAACTTTAAAAATCTTGCAGAACTGTTCCTTGGGTGAGTGACACTATACGAGATTCCTTCAAGCCATGGTGATTGGTAAAAAAACATGACCATCAGGGGTTTAAATCCTCTTGAACAAAATGGGCCGTCTTGGAGGAGCTTAAAAATATCCATCTGTGCACTCCAAGCAGAAGGTGAAAATCCCCCATTAACAGTTAAAAAGTAACTCATGTGGTTTTAACTTGAGAAGGATGCAAAAAAATAATATTCCTTTCCAGTTATCATCCTTATCTTATTGACCTATTTGTGTTGAAACTCAACTCATTCATTCTCTAAAAAAAATGAAAAGTATTAAACTATCACTGAATTGGGCGATTTAGGGCCATCTAGGCCTCTTCTTTTTCAATATTTATGAGAATAATGTGGTACTTGTTTTATTTATTTTAAAGAACCCCGTGTATTCATCACAAATGGCTTCCAGGGACTCGTTATAGTACAGCAGTATGGAATCAACGGCACTGTCTGTGTAGAGGGATGGGACGACCATGACGCCTCTGTCGTATGTCAACAGAATGGATATGCCGGCGGTGTGGTGCTGGGTCATTCCAACGAGATCTTCTCTCGAACTCGACCAATCTGGTTTACTAATGTGTCTTGTAGCGGACAAGAGAAGAGATTTGAAGATTGCGCAAAGGAAGAAAGTGTTTCCATAAACTGTTCAGTGTCTCTGAAAGCTGCCGGAGTTTTGTGCTATAAGACGTCAGGTTTGTTTAACTTCAGGGCTCTAGATAAGGGGTGTTGCACATGTTCTAAAATCCTTTAACCCTATGTTGTGGGTACTGAAAAGAATCGTCTCGATGAGACGATTCGTTTGAGTACCCACATCATAGGGTTTGGTTGGATAATAATAGAGATATTGTAGGGAAAAGAGCTGTTTACTCCTTCTTATCTGGACCTCTGTAACTTTATAAACTTTATTATGATTTACCTAATATTGTATTCTATAGAATTGTGAGAATTGAAAACATTTAATGACGAAATTGTACGGTCTGATCTGGCTCTGCACTTTTGGATAATCAGTCTGAGACTGTTTTTAGAAACTTTTGTAAAGCAGTATCTATTTGGCCCTGGAAAGTATTTTTTCCACATGTGAACTTATGCCTTTCCCGCATACATACGCCATCTGACGCCTCTGCAGCAGAGGGCATTTGAAAACATTGTCGCAAAAGGTGAAATTGCTCATAATGAATAATTTCACCTTTTGACACAAAGTTTTCAACACTTTTCAGTGATTAAAATTTCCCTAATGGAGATTTTCCATAATACTGCCTAGATGTTTTCAAGTTCATCTTATTCAGATTTGTTGTATGAGGAAAAAGGTTAAAATTAGGCTGGTTTTTGCAGAGCAACACTGATAAAACACTGATATATTTCATACAGTGCTTTACTTTTATGGTTATATCTGAGCTGTCTACTAAAGAAAATTAGGAAATAGTTGAAAAGTTGGAAGTAGTTTTACAATTTGATACAAAATTTAAAGTATTGAGCATTTCTCATAAACAATATTTTCAAAAGTAGTCTTCCGCAGAGGTTTTCGAATGTCGCCAATGCAGCAGACTTAAAATACAACAAATTCTTTTATCTGAAGCGGACAATTTTACCGTGATCATATTTGGACAAAAAACATGAGAAATCTGTATAAACAAAACTGTTACAGGTGTATAAACGAAACTATAACGTATATGATTAAAACGTTACAGGTGTATAAACAAAACTATAATGTATATAATTAAAACGTTACAGGTGTATAAACGAAACTACAATGTATATAATTAAAACGTTACGGGTGTATAAACCAAACTATAATGTATATAATTAAAATGTTACCGGTGTATAAACAAAACTATAACACATATGATTAAAATGTTACAGGTGTAAAAGTGAGTTTGGTCGGGGGATACAACAATGTAAGAAGTCGTCCAGATTCCGGCACCGTACAAATCACGTACGATGGAAAAGTAGGCTCAATATGTGATAGCGACTGGTCCAAATATGACGCCAGAGTGTTGTGTCGACAACTAGGATTCCCTGACGGTGATCCAAACTGGAAGTCGTTTTTCACGCCAATTTCCAACGGTTCGGTGTATTTGTCGGGTTTGACGTGTGACAGTAAGGAGAATTCGATCCTGGCATGTCCGAATATGGGCTGGTCAATTTCACAGACGTCCTGCAAAGACCACTCCAGGGATGCTGGCGTTTTCTGCCATAGCTATGGTAAGTGGCAATTTAAGACTTTCCCGCATGTAGACAGTTTCTGATGCCTCTGCAGCAGATGACTTTTGAAAACAATGTGGCAAAAGAAAAATGTTCCCATAATGAGCAAATTTTCCTTTTGTTCCAATAATTTTAACTTTATTTAACACTAGTCTTGTTCTTTCATTTAAAGAAAGTTTCCATATTTTTTACGAGATGTTTTCAAAGTCATCTGCTGAATATTTTTGGAATTACCTTTCCTGGATACAGATGACTTCTACTATCTCTGCATTAGATAGATTTTGTACAACAGTTTTGGAAAAGGAGTCATTGCCTTCTCTTTAAATGTGTTATAACAAAACTTGCTTTCTTAAGATGCAACATGATTTTGCTGTTTTAACCCTTTCCCACATACAGCAAATCTGCAGCAGACGACTTGAGAAACATCTAGACAAAAACACAGAAAATCTCTTTAAATGAAATTATAATTACTGGAAAAAGTTGAAACCATTGTGGCAAAAGGAAAAATTGCTTGTTTCGAGCAATTTCTACTTTTGTCGCAAATGTTTTCAAAAGACGTCTGCTGCAGAGGCATCAGAAATCGTCTGTAAGTCAGAAAGGGTTAACATTTTAAAAGAAATGGCAAAAAGAGATGATTCTTCCATTTTCTGATTTCCTTTTAACCCTTTCCCACATACAGCAAATCTGCAGCAGACGACTTGAGAAACATCTAGACAAAAACACAGAAAATCTCTTTAAATGAAATTATAATTACTGGAAAAAGTTGAAACCATTGTGGCAAAAGGAAAAATTGCTTGTTTTGAGCAATTTCTACTTTTGTCGCAAATGTTTTCAAAAGACGTCTGCTGCAGAGGCATCAGAAATCGTCTGTAAGTCAGAAAGGGTTAACATTTTAAAAGAAATGGCAAAAAGAGATGATTCTTCCATTTTCTGATTTCCTTTTAACCCTTTCCCACATACAGCAAATCTGCAGCAGACGACTTGAGAAACATCTAGACAAAAACACAGAAAATCTCTTTAAATGAAATTATAATTACTGGAAAAAGTTGAAACCATTGTGGCAAAAGGAAAAATTGCTTGTTTCGAGCAATTTCTACTTTTGTCGCAATGTTTTCAAAAGACGTCTGCTGCAGAGGCATCAGAAATCGTCTGTAAGTCAGAAAGGGTTAACATTTTAAAAGAAATGGCATAAAGAGATGATTATTCCATTTTTGTCCCCCGCTTTTAGCGAAAGCTGGGGACTATTATTTTTCATTCGTCAGTCAGTCAATCCGTCCGTCAGTCCGTCAGTCCGTCAGTCCGTCCGTCAGTCACGCTGTCACAAAAACTTTAACCTTGGTCATAACTTCTGAACCGTAATAGGTACTGCTTTCATATTTCACATGTGTATTCCTTGTGACAACCCCTTTCCATCAATACCAATTTTTTTGACCTTGTGACCTTGACCCTGGCGGGGGACCAGAATTCTCTGAATTTGCTTGTCTGATTTCCTTTTAACCCTTTCCCAACTACAACAAATCTTCAGCAGACGACTTTGAAAACATCGTGACGAAAACCTGAAAAATCTCCATAAAAGATAGCTTAATTGTTAAATAAAGTTGAAAACATTGTGGCCAAAGGGGAAATTGCTCTTCATGAGCTATTTCACCTTTGGCCACAATGTTTTCAAAAGTCGTCTGCTGTTATTGCGTCAAAAATGCGTCTGCAGGTGGGAAAGGGTTAAATCCGGAAGGAAATTAAGAAATAAAATTGTGATGGATATTGATACACATTATGGGTAATCTTTAACAACAGTAGCCCTTTCCCACATACAGACGCTATCTGGTGCCTCTGCAGCAGGCGGCTTTTTGTAAACATAGTGACAAAAGGAAAAATTGCTCAAAACGAGCAATTTCTCCTTTTGCCACGATATTTTCCACTTTTAGTCATAGGTTATCCATTCAATTATAGAGATTTTCTATTTTTTGTCAAAATATGTTCAAAGTCGTCTGCTGCAGAATTGTCGTATGAGGGAAAGGGTTAAACATTATGGGTAATCTTTAACAACAGTAGCCCCTTCCCACATACAGATGCTATCTGGTGCCTCTGCAGCAGATTACTTTTGAATACATTATTGCAAAACTGTGAGTTAAAGAGATCATCCCTATTTTTGCTAAGATGTTTTCAAAGTCATTTGAAGCAGATTTGTTGTATGCGGCAAAGTGTTAAAAGAATGAAATTACCTATTTTACAGTCTTGTTGAGGGAAAACAATAACTATGGCATTGTCAACGTCTACAACCAAGGACAATACGAAAAGCTCTGTGGCGACAAATTCACCGACAACGACGCTACAGTTCTGTGTCGAACCTACGGCCTTCAGTATGGGAAGAGTCTGTGCTGTTCTGCATTTGGACCATCAAGGAAAGGTTCCGATATGCGACACACTGTGTCCATGTGTTCAGGACGCGAGATGCATTTCAAAGATTGTCCCGTCAAAGAGGGCTCAAGATGCGAATCGGAAAATTATGCATCGATAGTGTGTTCTTCAGTAGCTCCGTCAGACTGTAAGTGATCTTGACCGTTGACCTTATGGGGATAACCCTTTCCAACATATATAAGAAGTCTGCATTTTTGGGAAATATCCTGGCAAAAAAAGTGAAACATTTCCATAAATGAAACTTTAATTTTTAAATACAGATGAAAAGATTGTTGCAAAAGGAGAAACTGTTTGTTTTGAGCAATTTCTCATTTGGTCGCAATAATTTCAAAAGTCTTCTGCTGCAGAAGTGTCAGAAAGAGTCTGTATGTGATACACTTGCAAAATCAACTTAATTTAGTAACACAATTTTGTTCTGACACAGGTATGGAAATTAACTTAGATAGTTTTTAGAAATGGCGGTCCATTACTAGCAAATGAAAAATGGTATTTAAGGTATTGAACGTGTTAGAATAACATCATGTTATAAATATATGGGTCTGCATTTTACACCAAAGTTGTCTTGGCTCTCAGCTCAACAAAAATTAGCATCTCAAGCAAAGAAGGCTACATTTTCTATATACAGATATAAGAGATTCTTTTGTTATTTTCCATGCAAAGATATCTTTAAATTGTTCCATACAATGTTAAACCAATTCTGTTTTACGGAGGACAAATTTGGGGTCATACATATTCAGATGTTCTAGAATCTGTATACTTCAATTTTTGTAAGAAATATTTGAAGTTAAATAGTACAACAAATAATATGGGAACTTTAGGCGAATGTGGAAGATATCCCCTCTTTATAGTTTATTATATGTATTGTATTAAGTATTGGTGTAGACAATCGGAAATGCCAAATAGTAGATATCCACGCAACTGTTTAATGTTGAAATCTTTAGATGACGTAGGACGTAGAACCTACTACTTATGTGAAAAACTTACTTTTCTTATATGGTTTCGGAAACGTCTGGATTTCACAGGTGGTTGGAAATGTGAATCAATTTATTGGATGTTTTAAACAACGTATAGATTCTTTCAAACAGATTGGCATGGACGTAACAAGGAATCTGGTTGATGTCTCCACTATAAACATTATAAGTCCCTATTGAATGCAGAAACATATCTACTTATAGACATGTCGTTTAACCACAAAATTGCTTTATCAAAATTTCGTTGCTCTAATCATAAGTTTAGAATTGAGACTGGTAGCCATAGCAAAATTACTAGGGAAAAAAGAATATGCTTGTACTGTTTTCAAAAATTTAATTATCGCATTACAGAGTGTGAATATCATGTATTTTTCCAGCGTGAAAAGTTCCACGAAATCAGACAGCATTTCCTTTTCACCTGGTGTAAATCTTATACTAACATTACTAGTTTTCACAGCTTACTAGAATCTAATAACCCTTTGCTAATTAGAAAATTAGCACACTATGTATACATGCTGTTGAAAGAGTTTTATTTTTAAGGACATTTTTCATTTAATTAATGTATATATATTATGTTATGTATTGTGGGCCAGTGGCCTAAGTACAATGTACTTTTAAAGAAAGATTTGCCATTGTCATTGTCAAATGGATAATTGTACATTTACATAATAACATTAATGTTAACCCTTTTCCACAAACAGGCAATAACTGATGCCTCTGCAGCAAAAGAGTTTTGAAAACATTGTGACAAAATGAGAAACTGCTCTAAACAAGCAATTTCTCCTTTTGCCACAATGTTTTCAACTGTTTCAGTAATTGCAGCAAAAGAGTTTTGAAAAAATTGTGACAAAATGAGAAACTGCTCTAAACAAGCAATTTCTCCTTTTGCCACAATGTTTTCAACTGTTTCAGTAATTGCAGCAAAAGAGTTTTGAAAACATTGTGACAAAATGAGAAACTGCTCCAAACAAGCAATTTTTCCTTTTGCCACAATGTTTTTCAACTGTTTCAGTAATTATACCTTCTTCATTTATATATATTTGTGAAAGTGTTTCTATTTTTAACCCTTTCCCTCATACAATATATTTGCAGCAGATGACTTTCAAAACATCTAGGAAAAAAATAAGAAAATCTGTACAAATGAAAGTGTTGAAATTAAATTTAAAAAGAATTAAAATGAATTATGTAAAAAAAAATAAAAATTGTGGGAAACAGGAAAATTCCATATTATGAGCAATTTCTCTTTTTGCCACAATGTTTTCAAAAGGCATCTGTGGCAAATGCGATTGCAAGTGGGAAATGATTAATTCCTCTTCATCTTGGATGAAATTAGTGTTATTTAGACAGGATTCATGTCGCTGATTTGTGACCTTTACATCGTTTATTTCCCTACAGGGTTTGAAGTGAAGATATCGGAAGTGTCGAAAGGTTCGGGAACTGGTCATGTGATCATTAATTACATGGGTATCGATGGTTACATGTGCGAAACAAATTTTGACGATGCGGACGCGAACGTTGTCTGTAAACAGCTAGGTTACAAGGGAGGTTATGCATACAGGTTGGTAAATTCTTTCATAGTTTGTTCTAAGCACTTAATAAGGGGAATACTTCATATTTATTCAATCTTAACCCTTTCCCACATATATACGCTTTCTGACACGTTTGTAGCAGACGACTTTTGAAAACATAACTCTGGAATGGTTTTGAGTGAATTGCGTGCCTTTTAGGACTTAGAATTTTGGTCAAACCTTTGCATGCAAGGCCTTTTCTCAGACACTGTGTAAGCTGTTCCTTTGAAACTTTACACACTTATTCAGGGTTATTATATGACCCTGTATGTCAAGTCCCATAACTCTGGAAAGGATTTTTACTGAATTGTGCCCCTTTTTGGTCAAACCTGTGTGTGCAAGACCGAGAATTTTGGGTTATAGTTAGGCATTCAAGCGATGGCCCTGATAGGCGAGCTATATTGTCCTCCGACAACTCTTGTTATCTAAGCCAATGTCTTTTCTATAAATGTGAATGATTCTCAATTGAGGGATCCACAACGTATAGCAATCTTTTTCTTTTCCAACAATGTTTTCAAAAGTAGTTTGCTGAAGATGCATTAAATGTTGTCTATATCAGGGCATTGGTTAAATCAGAATATTTATAATGTTTATATGTATAAGGTTATGGTCAGAGGTCCAAATAAGAAAAATCTTTTTCCCACAATTTCTCTGTTATTATTAAAAGCAAGCCCCCATGTTGTGGGTACTCAAAAGAATCGTCTCACTGAGACGATTCTTTTGGGTACCAACAACATAGGGTTAGGGGGTCAAATAAGGATTTTAGAACATGTAAAACGACCCTTATCTGGAGCTGTTTTATGGTCATTTCATTATTTTTTTCAGATACTTGAATGGAAGTTCAGTCTATCTCCGTGGCAGGACAAACAAACTCCGTTGGTTACGCGGACCAAATTGTACGGGAAAGGAGGGTCAGTTACAGACGTGTGACGGGATACAATTTGGTAACCTTAGCGGATGTTCCGTCAAAGTTCATGCTGCTGTTACATGCCACAGACAGGAAGGTGTGTCATTTATTAAAATTTTAAAATTGTGTCGTTATGCCCACAAATTTATGCTTTCTGACACCTTTGTGGCAGACGACTGTAGAAAACATTGTGGCTAACAGTCTATGTGGAAAAACAGCCAGTTGCTTGGAAAGTATGTTGTGTGGATTACTGGTATGAGAAAGTTAGGAAAAACATGAATAGGTGAACTGGCCGCCGTAATATGACTGAAGAAATGGTGGTAAATTTTCTTCATCAATAATGGGTTGATTAAGGCCATTTTCAACAATTTTTCACTCAAATCACAGCAGCTAGTTCACCTACTCATATGTTTTCTGGCTTTCTTACACCAGTACTTCACACAAATGTCTTTCTAAGCAACCGGCTGCTTTTCCACAAAGACACATTGGAGAAATACGAATGATTCTCGTCACATTGACTTTTGTCAAACGTTGGAAAGAAAGTTCGCCGAGGTGGGGTTTAAACTTACAACCGCTGGATTGATGGCCAGCATTGCTCGTGCCTGAAAGCATTTATTGAAAAATATTTTTTCTTAAAAATTTAAACAGATTTGAAAACATTATTAGAAATGGAAAAACTGCTCATGTAGCAAGTTCTCCTTTACTTATAATGTAAATGTCCAAATGATGTCTATCTCAAAAACTTAAACAAAATATCCATATGCAGAATTGTTGTATGAGGGAAAGGGTTAAGATTAATCATATTTTTGCCTAGATGTTTTCAAAGTCTGGTGCAGAATTATTGCTTCTGCAGAAAGTGTTAACCCTTTCCCTCATTCGACAATTCTGCAGCAGACGACTTCGAACGTATTTTGTCAAAACATAGAAAATCTCCATAATTGAATGGATAACCTATGACAAAAAGTGGATAACATTTTGGCAAAAGGAGAAATTGCACATTTTGTGCAATTTCTGCTTTTGTCACTATGTTTTCAAAAAGCCGTCTGCTGCAGAGGCATCAGAAAGCGTCTATATGAGGAAAAGGGTTAAATATGTTATAAATGTTGATACATATTATGTTTCCACGTACACAGATGATAAGGGCACATTCGATGTCAGATTGTCAAACTCACCGCATCATGGAGAGGGTTACGTGGAGATCAGACACAACTCGGTGTGGGGAAGTGTTTGTAGATCAAGCGCTTCCAAATACAGGTGAGACAAATCTCTTTTATTATACCAGGGACGTACTAGGTATTCTCGTTCCCGGTTCGAATCCTGTGATGATTTTCTTTCTCCATATGATATTTTAACCAGATAATGGGTGGACAAGGGAGGTTACTTATCCCTCTGATTGTACTAGTGGTCATAGTAGATATAACATACCTTCCTTTTATAGCATCTATTTGCCTTTATTATACCCCCCCGCAAACAAACTTTTGGGGAGGTATATAGGAATCACCCTGTCCGTTTGTCTGTCTGTCTGTCTGTCCATATGTCTTGTAAGCGCAAGTTCTCCTTAATGGCTGGACAGATTCTGATGAAACTTTACAAAGTTGCAGTGCACAACCTGAAGATGTGCATGAATTAAGATTATCCCGGTCTGAAATATATCTGTCCGTCTGTCTGTCTGTCCATATGTCTTGTAAGCGCGGGACGGGGTATCCTTTTGTGAGTTCACTCACAGTTCTAGTTTTTTAAATGAAGATTGATAGTGCATTTAAATTCATTAGTTTTCGCCAGTCTTCTTTTCTCAGAAAAAACCTGAACTTAGACTATTGGAGTTATTATTATTTCAGGTCAAGGTCACAGTGACCTTGATTTAAAAAATCTTGTCTTATTGATAACTTCAGAATATTAAGGCCTAGTGTCTTCAAATTCAACAGGGAGAAACAGGCATAACCAGTTGATGACCCCTATTGATTTTGAGGTCATCAGGTTAACGGTGAAGGTCACAGTGACTATGAACACAAAAAGCTTGTCTGATTGATCGGGAATTACTAATTAGCATCCATTCCCGGGCATGCATATCTTTTAAGGAGATTTTTCATGTTTTTGTCACTATGTTTTCAAAGTCGTCTGATGCGGATTTTCTGTATGTAGGAAAAGGTTAACAAAAATCTCTTGTTTTTATCTCACAGTAGCTTTGATGAGGCAGAGGTTATTTGTCGCCAGCTGAATTATAAGTTTGGCATGGAGCTTGACTCGCCCAACTACCCAAAACTCACTGGCGATGTGACCTTGACAGACCTGAACTGTGCGGGCAATGAAACCCTCATAAGATACTGTATGATGAACGGGCTTGGCGAATCTACTCTACCCAAATCCAGATGTGGAAGACATAAGAACGATATGGCGGTGAAATGCTACACAAATGGTTGGTACTACTACTACTACTACTACCAGTGGACTAGTTAAGGAGGAGTGAACTGGTCTTTTCCCATTCATATCTACCTTATGACTCCACTTAAACCTATGTTGTGGGTACTCAAAAGAATCGTCTCAGTGAGACGATTCTTTTGAGTACCCACAACATAGGGTTTAAGTGTCAAATAAGGATTTGGGGATGGGAAATACTCTTCTTATCTAAACCTCTGACTACTACTACTGTAGATTTATGTGCTTGTGTGAAATAATGACATATGACCCATTATCCCTTTCCCGTAATTATACAAATTTGCAGACTTTCAAGACATCTAGCCAAACATTTGGAAAATCTCTATAAATAAATATTTAATCATTGCATAGAGTTGAAAACATGGTGGCAAAAGGAGAAATTGCTCATCATGAGAAATTTCTCCTTTTGTCACCACGTTTTCAAAAGTCGTCTGCTGCAGAGGCGTCAGAAAGCGTCTATATGTGGGAAAGGGTTTTAATTATGACTTGGGTCAATTGTGTTTTTAAAACATTGTGGCAAAAAGGAGAAAATGTTCATAACAATCAATTTCTTTTTTGGCCACAATGTTTTAAAAAGTCATCTGCTGTAGATGCATCAAAGTACCTCTGCTAGTGGGAAAAAGGTAACGATGTAGTCAAAATTGTCATATCGAGGGCTTGGCGTGAAACAGTTGTAACTAAAAACCTATTTTGAAAACCCTGGTTTAGGGGCAATTTTGACCCCTTTGTAAACAATGCAAATTTAGGTGCCATTGCTCTTTCGAGCAATGGCACCTAAATTTACATTGTTTACCAATAAAAAAACAATTTAACGCTTATGAAGACTTTATGACGAGGTGATTAACCTTGGTAAAAAAATACAAATTTTAGTTACAACTGTTTCACTCTAAGCCCTCGATATCTTGTAAATGTGTTTTATATTGTATTTTCAGTGCAGTTGTCAGGGAGTTCTCATTCCAATTATGGAATGGTTTTAGTATTGAACGAGACGGACAACTCCTGGGGCGGGGTCTGCGATACGGACTTCGACGACAAAGATGCTAAGGTAGTTTGTAAAAGTCTCGGGTTCAAAGATGGAAAAGCTGAATGCTGTTCCGCACTCGGTCCCAAAAAAGGGTATCCGCAGATTATCGTTTCGAATGCTGGGTGTTCCGGTGACGAGCTGGTGTTCTCGAAGTGTTCCTTTAACATGAGTCGGAATGTAACGTGTAGCTCGGGATATTACGCGAGTGCCATTTGTAGCGACGAAACTGAAATGAAGGAAGGTTCGTATTCTTCGAAACTGTTCTTTTATCACATAAATACCCTTATTTTCAAGTTGATAACAAATCACGGAACAACGTTTTATCACATAAATACCCTTATTTTCAATGGAACACCGTTTTATCACATAAATACCCTTATTTTCAAGTTGAGAACAAATCACGGAACAACGTTATCATACACGTGTGATAACAAAAACACGTCATACACGCGACTACTGATGACGTCATTTTGACCTTTATCTTTATTATGTTTATTGTTAAGTTGTAAATTTTACACATTGAAAAATGCAATAATACGTTTTTTTGAATAAATAACGAGTCTTAATTGTTTAAAACATTGTTGTTGTTTTTCTTCTTATTGAAAAATGATGAGGACTACCTTTTTATGCGGTGAATCACAAGTTCTTATGAAGAATATGTTATTCGGTCTTTGTTTTGATGTTGTCAATATTTTTCATTAAAACACACTGTTTAGGTGATAAAAAGAATCCATCACTCGTTTTTCTTTGGAGAAGATTTCTTAAATTCGTCTCAAAAAAGAGAGTTATTAACCTCGCCAAGAGGCTCGGTTAATAACCGTCTTTTTCTAGACTCATTTAAGAAATCTTGATCTCCAAAGAAAACTCATGATGGATCCTATATTTCTCCATTATATGATTTGACCGTTTTCCCACATACAACAAATCTGCAGCAGACGACTTTGAAAGCATCGGAGCAAAGAATGTAAAATACCTATAAATGAAGGTATTATTACTTGGAAAAAATGAAAACTTGCAAAAGATATAACTTTTTCCAACATATAGACCTCTGCTGCAGATGCTTTTTGAAAACATTGTCAGAAAAGGGGAAATTGGCCAAAATTATCAATTTCTCTTTTTCCAAATGTTTTCTCCTCTATTCAATACTTGTACTTTTAAAGAGATTTTCAAATTGGGGAAATTGTTAATTTTATTGTAAATTACAATTATTTGAAAAACAAAATGCTTCTTAATTGTCGTGTTTTACTAGATTTACTCTTTTCCTAGTTCAGATAATTTGAGCAAATGACTTGGAAAACATTGTAAAAAAATTGATTTGAAATAACTAAAAAGTTTTAATTTTCCTACAAGTATTTTAATATGATTCCAGATTCCAGATTCCAAGATGCAACACTTTTTCCTCAGATTAAATTTGACCGTTTTCCCACATACAAAAAATCTGCAGCAGACGACTTTGAAAACATAGTGACAAAAACCTGGAAAATCAACATAACACATCTATGCTGAGCAATTTCACCTTTGGCCACAATGTTTTCAAAAGGTGTATGCTGCTATTGTGTCAGAAAGCGTCTATATGAGGGAAAGGGTTAAAGCAGAAAACTCTAAAACTAGCACCACATGTAAATGTTAAAGATTTTCTGACATGCTTTTATTTATGCTTTCCAAACTGCTGATACAGACACATTTGCATCAGGCAAATTTTTGAAAAACACTGGCAAAAGGAGAGATTGCTCATGATGATCATTTTCTCCTTTTCACACCTTGTTTTCAAAAGTCATCAGGTAAAGAGTGACCCTTTCCCATTTATAGACTCTTTCTGATGCCTCTGCAGCAGATGACTTTTGAAAATATTGTGGAAAAAGGAGAATATGCTCATGATGAGCAATTTCTCAATTTGCCCCAACATTTTTAACTGTTTCAAAATTGATTTTACATTTATAAACATTTTCCGTAATCTTTACTACATGTCATCAAAGTCATCTACTGCAGATTTGTTGTATGTTGGAATGGGTTAAAATCCAAAATGCATTTTTGAAAAATAATTTATTATTTCTCCCTTTCCTTTATTTGCTTTCAATCTGGAAGAAGCTTTCACTAAGGTAAAATTCATTAGATTTTTGTGTTGTAAAAATGTTAGTTGCCTAGCATCCAACAATGGAGTGATGGAAGATTATTCCTTTCCATAATGCAGATACGTTTTGAGGGGTACAGAGATATTGCTTATGATGAGAAATTCCTCCTTTTGCCTTAATGTTTTAAATTCCATTAACCCTTTCCCTCATATAGACGCTTTCTGACGCCTCTGCAGCAGACGGCTTTTTGAACACATAGTGACAAAAGAAGAAATTGCTCAAAACGAGCAATTTCTCCTTTTGCCACAATATTTTCCACTTTTTGTCATAGGTTATCCATTCAATTATAGAGATTTCCTATTTTTTGACAAAATATGTTCAAAGTCATCTGTTGCAGATTTGTTGTATGAGGGAAAGGGTTAAAAAAAGAAACTGTTGTTAAATATTTTGCCTAGATTTATAGAGATCTGCCTAGGTGTATCCCAAGTTTCTGATTTGTCGTAAGTGTGAAAGAGTTCAAGCTTTGTGACCAATTTTTAGCTCGACTTTTGAAAAAACGAGAGCTATTGTCATGACCCTGGCGTCATTGTTGGCGGCGGCGGCATCGTTGACCGGTTAGGGTTTTTTGTTGGCGGTGGCGTGGCCGTCCAGTTAAGGTTTTTTGTTCAGCTGAGCTTCTTTTTTTTTTCCTGTTTTCTCCCTATCAGTCGAGCGTCTGTGCCGTACGCGGTGCTCTTGTTATTTTATAGATCTAAATTTTGTTTTTCCCTTTCTCTGATACAGATAACAGTAACAAATATTGTGGAAAATGGTGAAGAAATTTTGATTTTGGAAAAAAACAACGAGAAATTACTTTTGATGAGCAATTTCTCTTTTTAACCCTTTTCTACATTTTGACGCATTATGACACATCTGCAGAAGATAACTTATGAAATCATTGCGACAAAAGGAGGAATCTCGTACTGAGCAGTTTCTTCTTTTGCCAAAATCAATCAATTCAATTCACTAATTTTTTTTTTTAAATTTTTAAAAAGAAATCCATATTTTTGCCTTGATATTTTCAAAGGCTTTTCTGCAGATTTGCTGTATGTGGGAATAGGTTAAGTGAATTAATTCTCACAATTTATTCTATGCAGTCATACAGTCACTGAATTTGTAATCAATGTTTGGATGGTTTTCAGATTTGAAGATGAACATAACGGGAGGAAAGCACTTTGGTACAGTCGCAGTGAGTCGATACGGCGTTTTGGGCTCTGTATGCGATGTGGGTTGGGATGATCGAGATGCGAGCGTGCTATGTCGCCAACTTGGATTTATTGTAAGTGTTTGTATTTCTGTATTGTTTGTTGTTCCTTTGACAAGGTAATTTAACCCTTTCCTTTACTTAAATGACATTAAATGCCTTTGTAGCATATCATCATCAAATTCGCCACCTGCCATTTTTGTTTACATCCCTTTAGAAAGTAGAAAGTAGATAACATTTGAAACCTATGTGTTTGTATATTTTGTATATTTCTTTATGTTTGTCAAATGAGCAGTGTTTGTTACTATAAGTTTCTTAACCTTTTCCCACATTTAGATACATTTCGCTGTATCTGCAGCAGAGACACTTTTTGAAAGCACATTGTTTCTCCTTTTGCCACACGTGTTTTTATATTTTGTATATTTCTATATGTTTGTCAATGACTATGTACTTTGTGTACGTCAAAATAAACGTTCTGTTCTGTTCTACTACAGTCTGAATCAAATGAGCAGTGTATGTTATAAGTTTTTTAACCTTTTCCCACATACAGAAGATGTAACTGCACCAGACACTTTTTGATTTGATTGATTGATTGATTGGGGTTTAACACCGTTTTCAACAATTTCTCAGTTATATCACGGCGGCCAGTTCACCTACTCATGCATTTCCTGGTTTTCTCACACCAGTTCTCCACACAACAATCTTCCCAAGCAACTGGCTGCTTTTCCACATAGACTTAGCCCATTGGTGGAAGACGAATGACGCATGTCGCATTGACTTTTGTCAATCGTCGGAAAGAAAGTTGGCCGAGCCGGGCTTCGAACTCACAACCCCTGGATTGACAGCCCGCGTCGCTACCGACTGAGCTACCGGGGCTCGGCAGACACTTTTTGAAAGCATTGTTTCTCCTTTTAGCCACAATTTTATAACGTTTTTCAGTAATTATACCTTCAATTATAGAGATCTTCCATATTTTGCTGAGATGTTTTCAAAGTTGTCTTCCGCAGTTTTTGCTGTATATGGGAAAGGGTTAAGTTTTGTTTCATAGGGTTAACAGGTTAACCCTTTCCCTCATACAGACTCTTGTTGATGCCTCTGCAGCAGACGACTTTTAAAAGCATTGTTACAATAGAAGAAATTGCTCATAACTAGTAATTTCACATTTTGCCATAATATTTTCAACTGTTTTCAATATACTTAATTTATAAAGTTATTCCAAATATTTTACTAAATGTTTGCAAAGTCGTCTGCTGCAGATTGGTTGTATGTGGGAAAGGGTTGCTATGATGCAGACTGACCTTTATCTACATTTGATTCACTAATATGTTATAAGGTTAGGTTTCCTTCAGCTTGCATATCTTTAACCCTTTCCAAATTGCAGACGCATTATAATGCAATAGCAGCAGACGACTTTTGAAAACATTGTGGCAAAAATGAATGTGCGCACGTCAGAAAAGGTTTAATTTAGTTGAAGTAACACATTTTGTTGAATTTACAAATCTGAAGCAGATAACTTTGCAAACATTTTGTATGGTAGACAGTGGCGCAATGACGCGAGTACTGGTTAAGTTTCCAGGAAGCAGATATCGAGCTTGATAAATATAAGCTGAAAGCTTGTTTCGCAATCGATGTAAAGTTAATAAGTTTAAACTAAACATCTAGACAAAAATATGGAAAAATTTCTATAAATGAAAGTATTATTATTAAACAGATTTGAAAACACTGTGGCAAATGGACAACTGCTCTTTATGCTGCATGTGCGACTGCAAGTGGGATTAGGATAATAATTCAATTGTCTTCATTTTTCGTTTTATTTTAGACTGGTTATGCCACAAACAGTACAAGCAAAGAACCAGTCTTACTCACTTCGGTGAACTGTTCTGGTTCCGAGGCCGGTATCCAACACTGTCAGTACCCGTCTATCAACACAGGGCACCAGTGTAACAACAGACAGAGTCGGGCTGCAGTCGTCTGCTCTATGGATAATGGTATGTAACCCTTTCCCACATATATATGCTTTCTGATGCCTCTCCAGCAGACAGCTTTTTAAAACAATGTAGCAAAAGGAGAAATTGCTTAAAATTAGCAATTTTTCCTTTCGCCACAGTGTTTCCAACTTTTATCAATAATTTTACCTTCATTTATACAGATTTTCCATTTTTTTGCAACGAGGTTTTCAAAATCGTCTTTGTGTGGTTTAGCTGTTTGTGGGATTCGTTTAGGTCATCCTATTCTAACATTGAAAAAATGTGTGGTTTAGTGAAATATAAGTTTCGTCCCGTCAATCTATAACTTAAAATTTAGCCCTAATGTGAGAATGGTCAATTCGCGCCTATGATCAAACCAAACAGCAGCGTTAATCGAACAAGCAAACTCTTCCCCCGACCTCATCAGACTCTCCGACTGAGCTGAAAACATTATTATAACCAATCGCAAATGTTAAAAACTATATAGTTTCGTAAATTGTTTCATAAGTGTCCACTTGGACTGTCACAAATGACCCCGGACTACTTGAATCGGCATTGATAGTAGATACCTTATTTGGTGTTCTATTGCTGAGTCGGCATTATTTAAATAATTAGGTCCATCATTTTTTTGAAGGTGGTCGCATCAACTGAAAGTGCTACACATTTCTACCTATCCCACAAGCATACTAATTTTGGTGCATCTGCTTGAAGCAGCTTCCGGAATTTTTGTTGAAAAAAGAGACATTAATCAATATTAGGAATTTCTACTTTTTCCTACAATGGTTTTTAACTCCACTCATCCATATATGCATTCATTTAACCCTTTCCCTCATATAGACGCTTTCTGACGCCTCTGCAGCAGAAGGATTTTTGAAAACATAGTGACAAAAGAAGAAATTGCTCAAATATATTGCAGATGTTTGGACATAATTTCCTCACACACACAATTCAAATTAAAATATGTTTGTTATCTTTTGTTAACTTTAGTCATCAGTCTCATACTGTTTCTTACTGTTTCATTTTGAATGAGTCGCAATTATCAGGTAAGACGATGTAAATCAAAATACCCGCTGGACCATTTTTTTGTCTGTCAGACCATTTTTACCGCTGTAGGTAAAATAAACATTGGAAAACATGGAAAGTTTCGCTGGCGGATATTTTCCGCAAATTGAGTGTATTCGCAAACATTTCCATGGAGCAAACTTTACCACTTATAAAGTAATATTGGTTTATTTTTTATAGAGCCTATCAAATACCGTATAGCCGAGGAAACTGATGGAGAGGGTGTGGCAGAAATATACATTAACGGACAATGGGGAACAATATGTGAGATGTTCTGGGAAAATAAAGATGCAAACCAGTTCTGTCGACAGCTGGGGTATCAGTATGGAGAGACGTCTGTTCAAATCTCTGTGGGACGTTCCAGCATGCCCATCTGGCTGAGCCACGTGGAGTGTAACGGAGACGAGACAGACTTCATGCAGTGCCGGGCATCATGGGATATTGAAAAGATATCGCAGTGTACTCATTTTGACGATGCTGGGGTCAAATGCTATAAATCAGGTAAGAAAATAAGGGGCGTAGCTCGACTGAAATAAATGTGTAGGCCATATCTAGGCATATTCCCCCGGGAAAAAAAATCAGCTATGTTGGAGTTGGTGCATTTTGGCGTATAGTTTAGCTACTTATCCACCTATATCTCCAAACTTTAGATTTTTCTGAAAAAAGTGTAGCCTAAAGCAAGCTACGCCCCTAACAATCATTTTCCTGACAGACAATAGATAAGGGACATTTTTTTCATGTTCCGAAATACTTAAATAGTACCAAAGACCTTAAAAATGGTAGTAATGGCTGCCCTTCTTGGCGCTGCGCATTATGACTAACTGGATGGTGTCAGGATGGATGGACCGGTAGTACTGGTAACTTACCAAGGAATCGCCGTGATATAACTAAAAGAATTGTTGAAAGCTGCTTTAAACACCAAACAATCAATATAATATATATCTGAACATTTGGTTCCTTTTTTTTTTAAATTTTGCTTCTTGTCAAATGGTTACATTTGTTCTTTATATATATTATTCTTTGTATCTTACTATAGACAAATTTTCCCTGAAAGCAATAAAATACTTTATTGTATTGCATGGCAGGATAATCATTAATGAAAATATTGTTTTCGTATTTGTTTTGTTTTCCCAAAGTTATTCTTTTAAACCTTTACCACAAACAACAAATCTGCAGCAGACGAATTTAAAAATATCTTTGGACAAATTATGTAAATATCTATAATTATTATATACCTACTATGAATCAAAGTATTTGATTGGACGAGAAGCAGTCACGTGTGATTCAATAAAAAATGACTATTTGACTCCTTTTCGCTTTTATTCTAAAATTCAGGTCCAATAGTCCATTTTCGAGTCAATAGTTCATCTGTTATGACGTTATTGTTTGAAATGACGTCATGCACGTGCATAATCAACATTTTAACGCGCGTGTCATGTAACAGTATACTGCATTCTTGCTGCATTTACAATACAATAATAATCCTGTGTTTATGTTAGAATCTACATTTATGTTACATACATTTACCCAATTAAAATTATGACAGCAATGTTATAAATAAACTAGTTAAATTATGCGTTTTTCATGAAGATATATAATAAAACAGCTATTTACTCCCTTTCAGTTCAATGGTGAAAAACTATTCTTCCTCGCAAATGACTATTGACCCGAAATAGAGAACTATTGACCTCGACTTCGTCTCGGTCAATAGTTCTCTATTTCGGGTCAATAGTCATTCACTTGGAAGAATAGTTTTTCACTATTGACCTCAAGAGGAGTAAATAGCTGTATAATAAAAGAGTGAGATATTATGACCACTTTCTTCTTTCTCCACACTGTTCGAATGTGTCTGTAAGTGGGAGAAGGTTAATTCATTGACTTCGTTTTTCTAATTTTTCAGTGAGATTAAACCGTGGTGACTATCGTACAAAGAAGACGAATGGTATACTAGAGATTTATGTGCCGCAAAAAGATCCCCACGCCAATGTTTGGTACACCGTATGTGCAGATACCTTCACAGAGAAAGAAGCAAGTATGTAATCTAACCCATATAAGGTTATCTTTACCCTTTCCCACATACAGCAAATCTGCGGCAGACAACTTCGAAAATGTCTACTCAAAAGTATGGAAAATCTCTATAATTGTTGGTATAATTACTGAAAACAGTTGAAAACATTGTGGCAAAAGGAGAAATTGCTTGTTTTGAGCAATTTCTGCTTTTGTCATGATGTTTTCAAAAGTCGTCTGCTGCAAATGCATCTATAGGTGGGAAAAGGTTAAAATTAAGTCTTTATTGAAAGCAATAAAAAATAATAATTATTTCCTTCCCATATGCAGTAGCGTCTGCAACTGAACTTAAACTCTTTCCCCCATATAGATGCTTTCTGATGCAATAGACAACAATTGAAAACATTTTTAAAAAAGGAGAAATTGCTCATAATGAGCAGTTTCTCCTTCTGCCGCAATGTTTCCAACCCTGTACAATTATGATAACAATAATTACATGTACTATTATAATAATAATTACTATTAGCATTATCATTATTATCATTATCATTACTATTTCAATTATCATTACAATTATTATTATTAGTAGTAGTAGCAGTAGTAGTAATATATTACCATTATCATTATTATTACTATTATTATGTCTCCCCCTGTATACAGGGGAGATATATTGTTTTTGTCCTTGATGTCTGTCTGTCTGTCTGTCTGTCTGTCTGTTCGTCCCCAAAATCTTGTCCGATCCATATCTCCCAGATGGCTTGAAGGATTTTCATGAAACTTGGGTCACATGTTCACCTCATCAAGGCGACGTGCAGAACCCGCGTCTCGACAATATAGGGTCAAGGTCAAGGTCACGCTTGAAGGTCAAAGGTTTGAGGCTTTATTTCGTGTCCGCTCCATATCTCCCAGACGGCTTGAAGGATTTTCATGAAACTTGGGTCACATGTTCACCTCATCAAGGCGACGTGCAGAACCCGCGTCTCGACAATATAGGGTCAAGGTCACGCTTGAAGGTCAAAGGTTTGAGGCTTTATTTCGTGTCCGCTCCATATCTCCGAGACGGCTTGAAGGATTTTCATGAAACTTAGGTCACATGTTCACCTCATCAAGGCGACGTGCAGAACTTGCGTCTCGACAATATAGGGTCAATGTCAAGGTCACGCTTGAAGGTCAAAGGTTTGAGGCTTTATTTTGTGTCCGCTCCATATCTCCCAGACGGCTTGAAGGATTTTAATGAAACTTTGGTCACATGTTCACCTCATCAAGGCGACGTGCAGAACCCGTGTCTCGACAATATAGGGTCAAGGTCAAGGTCACGCTTGAAGGTCAAAGGTTTGAGGCTTTATTTCGTGTCCGCTCCATATCTCCAAGACGGCTTGAAAGATTTTCATGAAACTTGGGTCACATGTTCACATCATCAAGGCGACGTGCATAACCCGCGTCTCGACCATACCGGGTCAAGGTCAAGGTCACGTTTGAAGGTCAAAGGTTTGAGGCTTTATTTTGAGTCAACTCCATATCTCCAAGACGGTTTGAAGTATTTTCATGAAACTTGGGTCAGATGTTCACCTCATCAAGGCGACGTGCAGAACCTGCGTCTCGACCATACTGGGTCAAGGTCACGCTTGAAGGTCAAAGGTTTGAGGCTTTATTTTGTGTCCACTCCATATCTCCTTAAAGGATTTTCATGATACGTGGGTCACATGTTCACCTCATCAAGGCGACGTGCAGAACCCGCGTCTCGACCATACCGGTTCAAGGTCAAGGTCACACTTGAAGGTCAAAGGTTTTAGGCTTTATTTCGTGTCCACTCAATATCTCCAAGACGGCTTGAAGGATTTTCATGAAACTTGGGTCAGATGTTCACCTCGTCAAGGCGACGTGCAGAACCCGCGTCTCGACCATACTGGGTCAAGGTCAAGGTCACGCTTGAAGGTCAAATGTTTGAGGCTTTATTTTGTGTCCGCTCCATATCTCCTTAAAGGATTTTCATGAAACTTGGGTCACATGTTCACCTCATCAAGGCGACATGCAGAACCCGCGTCTCCACCATACCGGTTAAAGGTCAAGGTCACGCTTGAAGGTCAAAGGTTTTAGGCTTTATTTTGTGTCCAGTCAATATCTCCAAGACGGCTTGAAGGATTTTCATGAAAATTTGGTCACATGTTCACCTCATCAAGGCGACGTGCAGAACCCGCGTCTCGAACATACTGGGTCAAGGTCAAGGTCACGCTTGAAGGTCAAAGGTTTGAGGCTTTATTTTGTGCCGCTCCATATCTCCAAAACAGCTTAAAGAATTTTCATGAAACTTGGGTCACATGTTCACCTCATCAAGGCGACGTGCAGAACCCGTGTCTCGACCATACCGGTTCAAGGTCAAGGTCACGCTTGAAGCTCAAAGGTTTTAGGCTTTATTTCCTGTCCACTCAATATCTCCAAGACGGCTTGCTTATGTTTAGCAACAGTTGTTAACTGTTTTGAAGAATACTTCAGTCTTGAATGTTACAGCTGCAGTAAAAATATGTGTTTCTGTAAACCATTTGAAATCATGTCCACTTTGTACCAGGTCAAGACAAAACATTAGTAATTAAAAATTGAGTACTGTCCAACTTGGTCAAATTTTTGTTTGTCTGCTTTATAGGTTGGAATGTTTTGAGAGATTTTGACAGATATTTGAGGGGGAGACATATGTTTTTGTCAAAACAATTCTAGTTATTATCATTATCATTACTTTTAACATTATTATTACTACATGTATTATTATTATTATTATCATTATTATTACTATTATTATTATCATTATTATTATACAGATGTTGCCTGCAGAGCTCTGGGCCATCATCATGGTATGCCAGTATGTTGTTCACCATATGGATACAACACCGGTTCCATGACCTCCTTTAGACCAAAATGTAACGGTACAGAGAACCAGATCTCAGAGTGTCTTCTGGTTAAAAACGAGACACGATGTTCCAGAAATAACTACGCGTCTTTGGTCTGTTATAATGATACAACTTCTAAATCAGGTATGTGTTGTTTGATTTATGTATGATTAAATCCTTTCCCGCATATAGACGCTTTCTGACGCCTCTGCAGCAGACGGCTTTTTGAAAACATAGGGACAAAAGAAGAAATTGCACAAAACGTGCAATTTCTCCTTTTGCCACCATGTTTTCCACTTTTGGTTCATAGGTAATCCATTCTATTATAGAGATTTTCTATTTTTTGACAAAATATCTTCAAAGTGGTCTTTTGCAGAATTGTCGTATGAGGGAAAGGATTAAATCAGTTTCAATCACATAAAACTGAATCTGCAGCAGACCATTTTCATAATGAGCAATTGTTTTAAAAGTCGACTGCTGTAGATGCGTGAAAATGCTGCTTCAGGTTGAAAAAGGTTCATCCCTGATCTGAATCTCATTATAGATATTAGACTTTTCTGGGACACTACGGTCATGGTGGAGTGTCCTTGGGAAAGGCACATTTTCTAGCCTAGTACTGGTTTGTTTACCAGGGATCATGAATAAGTGAACTGTTGCCGTGATATAACTGAAATAATGTTGAAAGCTGCGTAAAACTCCAATAAATAAATAAATAAATTGACTTTTCTGAAATGAAAACATTTGTAGGAAAGATTGGAAACCATCTACGACTTTGAAAAATTATTTGCAAAAATTTGATTAATCTCCATAAATTATTGAATAAAGTTGAAAACATTGCGGCAAATGGATAAATTGCTAATTTTGAGCAATTTCTCCTCTTGTTACAGAGTTTTCAAAAGTCGTCTGGTGCAGAGGTGTCAGCAAGCGTCTATATGTGGGAGAGGGTGACACAAAAATAGGTGTTGTTTATACTGATAGCAACAATTTTGTTAGTTGTTCAGTCAGTTGGTATGTAAGTTGATATGTCATTATGATATTTGGTATGACATTATGATATTTGGATGAAGGCTTGGTGCTGATGATCTCCCGATGACCTATACTGTCAGTGTTATTGTTGACCTATACTGTCAGTGTTATTGTTGACCTATACTGTCAGTGTAATTGTTGACCTATACTGTCAGTGTAATTGTTGACCTATACTGTCAGTGTAATTGTTGACCTATACTGTCAGTGTAATTGTTGACCTAAACTACCAGTGTTATTGTTGACCTACATTGTTAGCATAATTGTTGACCTATACTGTCAGTATAATTGTTGACCTATACTGTAGGTGTAATTGTTGACCTAAACTGTCAGTGTAATAGTTGACCTATACTGTCAGTGTAATTGTTGACCTAAACTGTCAGTGTAATTGTTGACCTAAACTGTCAGTGTAATTGTTGACCTATACTGTCAGTGTAATTGTTGACCTATACTGTCAGTGTAATTGTTGACCTAAACTGTAGGTGTAATTGTTGACCTATACTGTCAGTGTAATTGTTGACCTATACTGTCAGTGTAATTGTTGACCTATACTGTTAGCATAATTGTTGACCTATACTGTCCGTGTAATTGTTGACCTAAACTGTCAGTGTAATTGTTGACTTAAACTGTCAGGTTAATTATTAACCTAAACTGTCAGTGTAATTGTTGACCCATACTGTTAGCATAATTGTTGACCTATACTGTGAGTGTAATTGTTGACCTATACTGTGAGTGTAATTGTTGACCTATACTATGAGCGTAATTGTTGACCTATACTGTGAGCGTAATTGTTGACCTATACTGTGAGTGTGAGTGTAATTGTTAACCTATACTCTTAGCGCAATTTGCTGGGGTATTAACCCTTCCGAGGAATCTGCCATGGTAAAGTGGTTATAGTCGGGGATTTAGAACCAGGTGTCCTGGGTTCGATCTCCAGTCACAGCAGTCATGGTGGAGTGCACTTGGGTAAAGCACATTTTCTAGCCTAGTACAGGTTTGTTTACCAAAGGATTGTGAATCAGTGATTTGTCGCCTTGATATATCTGAAATAATGTTAAAAATGGCGTCAAACCTCCGATAAAACAAATTATCTCTTCATACATACTACAAATCTATAGCAGACGACTTTGAAAGCATCTAGATAACAATACAGAAAAATCTCTATTAATAAAAGTATGATTATAGTATAGAGTGAGATACACTGTGGCAAATCGATAAAATTTGCTCATTATGAGAAATTACTCCTTTTGTCAAAATCTTTTCAAAAGTCATCTGCTGCATATTCGTCAAAATGTGTCTGCAAGAGGGAAAAGGGTTAAGTCTCTTCTCCTTAACCCTTTCCTTCATATGACAATTCTGCAGCAGACGACTTTGAGGATATTTTGTCAAAAAATAGAAAATCTCTATATAATTGAATGGATAACCTTGTGGCAAAAGGAGAAATTGCTCGTTTTGAGCAATTTCTTGTTTTGTCACTTTATTTTCAAAAAGCCGTCTGCTGCAGAGGCGTCAGAAAGCGTCTATATGAGGGAAAGGGTTAAGTGACAGTTCTAGTTTTCTTTCCTTCTATGTTTCAGACTATTCTCTCAGGCTGAAAGGTTCCCTGGGTTACACTGGTCAGGTGGTGGTCAGTTATATGGGGATAAGTGGCCGGATTTGCTGGACCGGATGGACTGATGAAGATGCTCGTGTCGTGTGCCGGGAGTTGGGTTTTAACAATGGATCTGCCTACTATCATTATAAATCAGTGGTCTACCTGAACTATGATGGGCCTTATTGGACCAGTCAGGTCAAATGTAACGGTACGGAAGCTTCTAGTTTGAGGACCGCAATTGTGCCCAACATGGCTATTTATGAAATTTGAAAATAATACATCTAAAATTATTTGTGATATAATTATATTCTCTTCAAAGAAGAGAGGGTATATAGGTGTCACTTTGTCGGGCTGTCGGTCGGTCGGTGCGTTGGCCGGAAGCCATATTTTGTCCGGCCTATTTCTTACAAACCAAGGGGTGGAATTCTATAAAATTTTACATGAAGCTTCTATACCAAGAGGAGATGTGCATATCCTACAATTGCATGTTATTTAACAGAGTTATGGCCCTTTTACTTATTAAGTTATGGTGTAGGTCAAGGTGCTGTTTTTTTTTTTTTTTTTCATCTTAAGTGATAGTTCTAATTAATTTTGTTTTCAAATTCAGAGATCTAATTTTGAATTTGGGTACTGATATAGATAATTTCTTTTATTATTGGATAGATTTGAATACAATTTGGCTATATCATTGTGATATGATGATTTGAGCTTTATCAGAAGAAACAGGTGTTTTTTTCACCACCCTTTTACCTTAAAATCTGATGCAGAAATCTTTGAAAACTTCTGTGTAAAAATCTTTGTAAATGCAAACATTATATAAATATTGCATGGCTTCCAATGTGACAGTACATATTGTCAACATGAGGGAGATACTGTTACCCGAGGCGAAGCCGAGGTTAACAGTATTTATCCGAATGTTGACAATATGTACTGTCACACTGAAAGCCATGCAATATTTATTTTATTATACCGAACAAAATTTCACGTTTATTCAATTTTGTCTGTACCTTTGTTCATGGGTAGATCTACTACAATGTAACACACGCATATGAATATACCGGTTAACAGTATACTGTTACATGGCACGCGCGTCTAAAAGGTGACGTTGTTGTTTGAAATGACGTCATGCGCGTGCCATGTAACAGTACACTGTTAACCGGTCAAAAACGTACTGTTAGCATGAGACAGTAAGAAATTGCCCATGATGAGTATATGAGTATTTAACATTACAAAGTCATGTGAGGTATAATAAAATAATTTGACAGAGTTGAAAATAATCTGGAAAAAGCAAAATTGCCTTTTGCGACAAAGTCTTTAATAATCTTCTGCTACAGATGCATCAAATGCGTTTGCAAGTTGAATTCACTGTATGTCAATAATGTTTTCAGGTAATGAGACTAAACTGGGGGACTGTCCACATCAAGGATTTGGAAAGGTCACAGAATGCAAAGATCAAGGTCATTACGCAGGGGTCATCTGTTTTGATGATAAAGGTAAAGTTTAGTTTACTCTTTCCCTCATATGCTATTCCTCAATGTAAACCCTTTCCCAGATACAACAAATCTGCAACAGATGACTTTGAAGTCAACAAGGCAAAATTGAAGGAAATCACTATAAATGAAAATCAAAGTTATTGAATATAACTGAAAACATTTTGGCAAAAGGAGAATTTGGTTATCAAGATCAATTTCTCCTTTTGTCACAATGATTTTAAAAGCTGTCTGAAGCAGAGGCGTCAGAATGTGTCTGCAAGGATGAAAGGTTTCAATAGTGAGATCCACATATTTTCTTACTTTTGGTAATAATAACATTCTTTTACATCTAGCCGAGACCCGGTAGCTCAGTCGGTAGCGACTCGGGCTGTCAATCCAGGGGTTGTGAGTTTGAATCCCGGCTCGGCCAACTTTCAAAAGTCAATGCGACATGCGTCAATCGTCTTCCACCAATGGGCTAATTCTATGTGGAAAAGCAGCCAGTTGCTTGAGAAGATTGTTGTGTGGAGTACTGGTGTGAGAAAACCAGGAAATGCATGAGTAGGTGAACTGGCCGCCGTGATATAACTGAGAAATTGTTAAAACGTCGTTAAGCCCCAATCAATCAATCAATCTTTTACATTTAAAAGAAAACATTTTCTCTTTATATTACTTACAGAAATACACAAAATCTTATTCTCCACAATCAGTTTCCATTATTTATAAAAAAAAAAGTACTCTTTTGTTTAGAAACCATTTATCTTATGCAAATGACTTTTGAAACCTCTGAAGCAGACGACTTTTGAGATCATGGTGATAAAAAAAATGCAATGTGAGTAAATTCTCTTTTTTAACACACTGTTGCGTTGTCGACTCATTGACAAACCATGGTTTCAGATTTCCAGATATTGCTATTGCATGATCTCAGATGGTTTCAAAGCACTGACTTCATATCAGGTAAATGGTTTAAACCGCATATCAGTTCACCCTTTCCGTCAAACTAAAAAACTGAAGCAGACAACTTAAACACACAAAAGTATAGAATTTATCTACTTTTACTCAAGGAACATTTATGGAATAAAGTTGAAAACATTATGACAAAAGCGGAAATTGCTCATCATGAGCAATTTCTCCTTCTGTCATAATGTTTTAAAAAGCCATCTGATGCAGATGTGTCAAATTGTGTCTGCTGGCGGAAAAGGGTATATTAACAGATTTACCGTTTCATCTGACAGATGTTGCGTATCGTATAACTGGTGGCGATGCACGTTATGGTAGGGTAGAATTCTCATACAAAAACGAGTGGTTCTCTGTATGTAGCCGCCGCAACACATGGGGAACATCGGAGGCACATGTCCTGTGTCACCAGCTCGGTTACGCAACTGGCGACTCCTACAATGGAAAATATGATGTACAACCGACCGGGAAACCTTATTCTATAGATTTTAGGTAAGAGAATTGTGTCTTTTATTAGTCCAATCTCATCTAACTCTTTCCCACATATAGACGCTTTCTGACGCCTCTGCGGCAATCGGCATTTGAAAACATTGTGGCAAAAGGAGAAACAACCACCCATTCTATTTCTAGAAATATATACTGATCTTAAACTACTAGAATACCAATGGCAAGCTTCTTAAAGTCCATTTTCTAACTTCATGAATGAATAGTAAAACATTTTGCGGGCTTCATGCAAAAGGTTGTATCTACATCTTGTTACAAGCTGAAGTTACAACCATTTTGTGTGAAGCTGTGACATCTAGTGTTTCAATTTAAATTCTTATCAAACCTTTTATCTAAAAGTAACAGAAATTTGTTTACTAAAATACAATTAGATCTTCATGTAATTAATAGTTGTACATTAAAGCTGTAGATTTGAACAAAGCACAAATGCCGTAATAATACGGTAATTAATAGTTGTACATTATAGCTTTTAAAAATGAGTTGAACAAAGCACAAATAATTAATAGTTGTACCTTATAGCTGTAAAGTTGAACAAAGCCCAAATAATTTATACTTGCACATTTTAGATGTGCAGGTGATGAGAAGAACCTTAATGACTGTCCACATGGTGGTATACAAGAATCCTACTATTGTGATGACCATAATGATGATGTGGGTGTGGCCTGTTACACTGGAGGTAGGTACCTACTATTTAACTCCACCCAAATGGTGGTATACAAGAATCCTACTATTGGGATGACTATAATGATGATGTGGTTGTGGTCTGTTACATTGTCGGTAGGTACTCATTGTTATAGCTCCACTCTCATGATAGTGGACCCCTCTCCCCCCATAGGGAATTTTCTACACTATGTTTTTCTGAAAGACCATTATCTCTGGAGCATATTCCTGTATTCTGCCATTTGGATTTTGGTTCTTTTGTCTGCAACAGCCAGTTTTCTTACGTCACCACACAATATACAACATAATTTTCAATTAAGTATCTAATGTCAGAAACATCATGTGAGCTAAGTTATGAAATGGTTTTAAATATAATGTAAGTGACTTCGACATTTTCAAAAGAAAATATACCCAACCAAAATATTTTACAGTTGTCCCCTTTTTAATGTCATAACCATTTGCAATTTAGCAGACAGCAAATTCATGAAGCTGTTTTGAGAGTTCATTTGGAGCCAAATCTGAACAGGTGAGTGTTTTATTTATATTTGATTATATAACAGTTTAAACTATCTATTGTTATAATATATATCAGCAATAACACCTGTAAAACAGGTCCTACAAGATAATTCAATAATGTGTAATAGTGGTCGGACACACATAGAGTTTGGATAATTCATATAAGTTCCATGTCTTTGAGAACTGTTTATCAATTATTGCTTCAAAACCAATTTTTAGATGGAAAGAAACTGATATAACTAAAAAAAAATGAATACATATATCAATATGTTTATATCATGAATAGATATTTTACAGTCAATTTTGCTCACTGATCTCGATCATATTTGCCGGGTATCACTAAACAGAGTCTGGTAGAGTCCGGTAGAGTCTGGTAGAGTCCGGTAGAGTCTGGTCGTCAAATATCCCATTATATCACTGTTTTGTTGTGTTTTTGTATTGAAATGAATAAAATAAAGTGCTATTGTATTATATAAATAAAAGTAAAAAAGGTATTTGCCTATTTTAGTTCATTTTCGAATGAATATAGAAATATTATATGCGTGGACACGGACACTGGTAGAGTCTGGTCATTATTAAGCAATAAATACAAAGTTTTATACGATTTTTAAGTTATAAAAAGTTTAATTTGATTTATATGTGTCATATTATATATTTATTTCATATATTATTTCAGCTGATAATCGGGAAAATAGTGGAAGATTGAGGATATTTAACGATAACATTGTGTTTCGTAAATCAAAATGGCTGACGTGAAATTTCTGTTTATAATGCGGCCCTATCGTACATCTTGATCGAGTAATACACTAATATCTCTCTCTATTATGGGCCAACTAATTGATTAGGTGTGATCAACAGATTAGTGTTATAATTACCAATATTTTTTTTAAATGTATGAAAACTACTTGACTGGAATAATTTTATGTTTTATATGTCATTAACATTAATTAAACAAAATGCTTAGAGAACTATATATATACTTACTTAAAAGTAATTCATATGAAATTGCAGGATAAATTAAGTTACATCGACCAGAGTAAATTAATTTTTTGTTCCGACGAAGAGTTTTCGACTTGTAAAGCCATTGACATATGTATCCCACAAGCCAGAAGAGTTCTTTGCGCGAAACATTTGAAGGATAATGCGGTAAATAAACTCAGTAAGTGTCTTCCTCAACCTGAGGTTAACTGCATTTTTTGTAAACTCTTCGGTCCTAATGGTATCTTAAGTGCTGAAACTGCAACCTCATTCACAGAAATGAACCAAGAAGTATCCAATACACATCCAAATTTGACATATTTAGAACGGATACTTACCAATTTGGAGAAGCATATGTTTCTCCCCAAACTCAAACATCCCTGGCTACCACAACAATGGTTTAATAATGCAAATGAGTCGTACAACCATGTTATCAAAAGGACGACAAACTGGGTAGTCCAGAAATTGCCCGACATGATAGAAAAGTTACAATAATTTGAACAGTGTCAAACTCTAGATGTGAGAGGCGCATTGCACGAATTGGGTAAATATTGTTTGGCGACACAAGCGTCGGTGCTACATGTTTCTCATGCTACATGGACACAGTTAAGTCCTGATCAGAGATCAAGGCGATTTATGAAATTATTGAACTTTAAGTCGCATCACATTTCAAACATCACATCAAAAGATAAGCAACTAACATTACCATCCAGGACGACAATTGCACGAAAACTCGGCACGCGCAAACGCCTGAAAAATTGCAAAACATACACAATTGAAAATAAAAAAAAAACATTATATTGAAACACATTTATGTAAAAAGGACTGCATATTTTAGTTGCAAACCAACAACAATATATGTTTTATCAATCATTCGCTTATACCTGTATGTCAGTTGTACATTCGACATTTTCAACAATAATTCCTCTATATCTGTCTAAAATGTTTACGCTAGGACAAGGTTTAAATTTGAGTACTGATTATGTCACAAGGAAGCAGACATAAAGAAGCGGAAAATATAAACCAAAGACAATGAATAAAAATTCCAAAAAATGGAGCTCTGTGTAGGGTCTTTTTTGTTAACCTAAAATGAGATCACGTCACCAATTAGAAACGAATTGAATCAAACACACCTAAATCTTGAGGATACAAAATAAACCGGCTTACATCTGTTAGAGATTCGGGTTGAGACAAATGTGTTAAGGGAGAATTCCTGGTTTGTCCTTTGCGTATCACTCGATTTAATAGCGAGCTGGTAGGGGAAGGGCTCTATATTGACTTACAGGTTTCGCGGGTAATGTTGGCCCGGGGTCACATGTCGGCAATGTCTGCATGTTAAACAAGCGCTGCGAACACCCTAAGCTAGCACGCTCAACAGTGGTGCAGACACGGCCGGTAGCTGGGTGCTGCTGCTCGGCCATGCTTTGAATCTCTATCAAATGAATGTACATAGAACTAAAACCATAGAATAAAAAATCCCAAAAAATGGAGCTCTGTGTAGGGTCTTTTACGGCTCTATTTTGGTAACCTAAAATGGAAAACATAGAATAAATTCCCAAAATGATATAATATAGATCCAAAAATTAAATTTTAGGCCATGAGAGAGTTCCTCCACGTGGTGTGGCCTGGATACAATATTTCGCAAAATGCATTTTATGAACTATATCAGGATATATATTTATTTTTCAAGTTAAAATATTTTTGCATATTTAAAAAAAAAAAATGCAAAATGGTTTAGTTTGATTCTATTTTTTGCGGAATGTAGTAACTACACACTCTCTTTAATTTCATATGAATTACATTTAAGTAAGTATATATAGCTCTCTAAGTTTTTGGTTTAATTAACGTTATATGACATATCAAACATACAATTATTCCAATCTAGTAGTTTTCATACATTTAATATCTTGGTATTGTTATAATATAATTGTTATAATATAATTATAACACTAATCTGTTGACCACACCTAATCAATTAGTTGACGCATAATATAGAGAGAATTTAGTGTATTACTCGTTCAGGACGTGCGATATTGCCGCATTATAAACAGAAATTTCACGTCAGCCATTTTGATTTACGAAACACAATGTTATCGTTAAGAATCCTCAATCTTCCACTATTTTCCCGATTATCAGCTGAAATAATATAAGAAATAAATATATAATATGACACATATAAGTCAAATTAAACTTTTTATAACTTAAAAATCGTATAAAACTTTGTATTTATTGCTTAATAATGACCAGACTCTACCAGTGTCCGTGTTCACGCATATTATATTTCTATATTCACTCGAAAATGAACTGAAATAGGCAAATACATTTTTATTTTTATTTATATGATACAATAACACGTTAATTCATTCATTTCAATACAAAAACACAACAACACAGTCATATAATGGGATATTTGACGACCAGACTCTACCGGACTCTACCAGACTCTACCAGACTCTGTTTAGTGACACCGATATTTGCCTGTTTCTGATGACATTCCCCTAGTTTATAATTCAGTTTATATGCCTCTTTTTTCCCAAGATGTCTTAAATGTCTTCTTTTATATTAGAAGTCATGTAATAAAACATTTTTATTTTTGTTTTAGGTGATAATGAAGCAGCCAAAGAAATGTAAGCACACCAAAGACAGCTGTGGAAAAACTATGCATAGTTCATTTTTATAGCACAAATGAGGAGAAGTTACATTGCTTAATGAACATACATTCAAAAAGATTAAGGATACTGCCTCCGAAAGGTTGAAGTTACAGAATTCTCAACATAGACTAGAACATCTTTCAAGCAATATAGTGATACATCTCAATCTTGAAGTACATTGAACACATACAAGATGTTACTGTTTGTTCACTAATATTTCCAAGATTAAAAAATGTCAATTAACTTTTGAGTCATCTTTTTGTGTTGAGTTGGTGATACTGGTAAAGTCTTATTCCCAGCAGACAAGTGTTTATTTTGTGACAAGAAGGATTATATCAAAATTATATATAGGTCAAAATGTTGAAAGAATGACAATGCTATCTGAACTTCCTACTAGTACAATTATCCGTATGGTTATAATGAAAACTACAAAACATACAAGTTGAAAAACAAGCTTACTACTAACTTTTAAGGTAGAATCAAATTCTGGCAGCCAAATTTCAAAAGTAAACTGGTTTATGCAGCAGAGATTGAAGGTCCGGCTATTGAAGCAGCATTTGAATTTGCAGCCTCTGATGAAAATCGCCTTCAAGAGTCGGCCCTTATCCTTAGTCAACACATTTTGAATGCCAATTTACACTCTCCTACTATACCTTGACCACCACCATCTTCATGGCTTCTATCTGGTGAATGTTAACCACCAAGTCGAGCAAAAATTAGAGGTCCGTCCATTAAAACCAGATTATGATTTTGACCAAATTAATTTACAATTCTTTACCAGGTTTTTCTGTCAAGAGTTAGGCAGCCAATCTGATTTTCAAAGTGTTCCACCTTGCTTAGGATGGCTCTCAAAAATAGGCGAGGCCAATTGCAGCAACAAGCCAACCGTTGAATACATGGCTCCTATCAATGCATCGGTCAACGAGAATACTACAGTACAACATGTATTAACAGTCTTCGCTGACTGCAAGCCATGAAGTTGGGCAAGCATATGCCATTGCTACATTTAACCTTGCTGTTGTCAAAAATGCATATCCACTAGTTTGGCAGATTCCAGAATTTAGCAACATTATAGTTAGAATGGGAGTTTTCCATACACTTTGCTCGGTCTTTAGTACAATTGGTAAACTGATGAAGGGTATTGGATTGGCAGAAATTGTGTTGGAGACAGGAGTCTGCGCTAGTGAATCACTGGACAAGGTTATGTCTGGCAAACACTATAACAGAGCCTTATGTGTTCATAAACTTATGGCAGAGGGCTTGGAACGTATGCTTCTAGATAGATTTGAACACATGCACTCAAGAAGTGAATACCTGAAACCTGAAACAGAAGACCTATTACGCCATCTCACAGAGAATCCATCATGTGACACAGTGAATGAGGTGGAAAGTTCAAAAGAGTTCCTTGATTTCTACCAGTCTTACCAGTCTTATGAGGCTTTTAAATCAGCAATCAGAGACGGCCAGTATGGGAAAACTGCCAGGTTCTGGTTACAGTATATGGACATTGTAAAAATGGTTCTCATGCTGATCAGAGCAACAAAAGAGAATGATCTTGAGTTACATGTTGCTCTGGACAACAACAATTATGCCAGATATATTCCAGTGAATCTCCTGACCCCTATGAATTAAGACAAAACTCATTCAGGAGCAGAGCAGTTGTTAGCACATATATAGATGTCAGCTGTCCCAAGATCCAGGAATGCAGTTGATAATAGCGTGAATCACCTTTACTGTTTGTCATCTGGAATTCCAGCTGTCACTGATATTGCTGATTCACTCCTTGATGTCATGAAAACCGGCCAAAGAGTAATGGATGAATTCATAGATACAAGACTTGTCAAACTCTCTGCATCCTTCCATGATTCACTTTTCTACCACAGAAGTCTCAAAGAAAGTGACCTAAACCAATAATAAGCGGATGCAAATCAGAGCAGAATGCAATATATTTGGTCAGCTCATCATCCTTGCACTTCAGCATGACATTGATCCGGAACTAACACTGTCATATCCCCTTGGTCCAGTCCCATGGTCTCTCGCATCTTCAGATGGCATGCCAGTGAAGACAGACAAAGCTAAGCTTCTTCACTAAACTTATAAAAGCTTCAATTGAACCAACTACTGTTCGCTCCACAAATGATGTTGCATTTGTAATTGATGGAACCCTGCACATTTGAGGATGTGGCATATATGCTTTTTAAGCCACTTCCTAAGAGCAGCAGAGTTGACTTTGTAACAGAAACATTTTTGCCACAGTCCATTAAATCATACGAGTGCAGAAGGAGTGGTACAACACAGGTTTTACTTCATAAATGTCCAAAGACTAAGATGCCACTTGACTGGAAATGAAGATAACAAGGAAATGAAGATAACAAGAAATAGCTTATACAGCTAATATTTAAACAGTAGAAGACTGATACATATACTAGTGAGCTGCAGGGGAGATGTATCAACTATGTGGTTGTTGAAGAGTGTCACCCCCTCGTGGGTAATATTGGTAATGCAGAAGTCAATGTAGTAGCACAAGAAGGACTATTCTCGTCACAAGTGGAGGCTGATACTCGTATAATATTGCATTGCCTTAATATTGCATCCACTAGGCCACAGTGTACTATTATAATGCAATCGCCGGATACAGTTGTACTGATTCTGCTTACTCAGGTACATACCTAAAATAGGATGCACTGTTTTATTTGACAATGGGACGGGCAACAAAAGGTGACTACTGAATGTGAACAAAATCTTTGAAAACAAAGGTGAAGAGATATGTTTCATCTTACTTGCCATTCATAGCCTAACAGGATGTAATACAACCAGTGCATTCAACCGTCGAGGAAAGGTAGCCCCACTGAAACTGGTTGAGAAACACGAAAAGTATAGAGATACACTTAAACTTCTAGGTCAAGATCATTACTTTTCCTCTGACCTCATGAGAGGCATTGAGGTACTGCTGTGTGCCATTTATGGACAATCCAAATCTGCCAAGAGTCGAGGCGAGTGGAAGGAATATTAATCCTCAAGAAAATATAGAATATGAATAGGTGAAGGCAGCTTTATTCCATAAGATCTGGTGGAAATATTTTCAAGAACACAACACGACTCCAACATTGAGAACGATGATGAACCCGAAATTAGTGTGCTTGATGCAGTGTTTGAAGATGAGATTGAGATGTTTTCTATCCTTTAATTCTTTTTCAAATAGGTAATTTTCTAAGATGTCGGTCAAAAAAACCACCTGCAATTATTGGTTCATTAAAAAACCCAATTATTTTAAGTTAACTATGTCTAATTTTCGTAAATCATAATGCAGAATGTATGACAAAATGACAATAACGTATATTACAGTGAATATATTTTATATTATACATATGATAGTCCAAATACTTGATTTAAAAGCCTATACAACTTCCTTTCATTAAACATCTGAAACATACAATTATAACAGAATAACCTAGTGTAGAAAATTACTTATGAAGAAGGGTTGGTCACCTATTTATGTAAATCAAAATGTAAAATGTATAACAAAATCGTAGTAAAGTATATTACAGAGTATATATTTGATACTATGATAGTCAAAATACTTGATTTAAAAGCCTATTTGACTTCCTTTCCTCAAAAATATCACTATAAGAACTATTTACCATAAATTAAAATTTCCCATTTTTTTTTTTTTAGCTCGACTTTTGAAAAAACGAGAGCTATTGTCATGACCCTGGTGTGGTCGTCCGGTTAAAGTTTTTGTTCAGCTCAGCTTTTTTCTGTTTTCTCCCTATCAGTCGAGCATCTGTGCCGTAGGCGGTGCTCTTGTTTACAATTTTCATAAAGGTAACGTATTCTAAAACGCTATATTTTTTGTAAAGAACCAATGTCCAGGTGGTAGAAAACAGGAATATGCTCCACAGACAAAGTACTTTCAGAAAAACATAGTGTAGAAAATTCCCCATGGGGGTGAGGGTTCGTCATTCTGGCCTACGGTCTATAATTATTTCAAATCCACACATGGTGGTATGCAAGAAATCCTATTATTGTGATGACCTTGATAATGATGTGGGAATGGCCCATTACACTATGGGTAGGTACCAATTATTTGAGCTCCAGCCACATAAGTGTATGCAAGAGAGCTGCATTGTTTGTTTATACTAACATTCTCAGGTTCAAAATTACTTTATTTCCATTTACCAAGAGGGAATTTTTTACCCTAGATCTTTTTTCAAAGCATGCAACTTAAAATTAATACATCGGGGAAAATGTCAAAGATTCATCCCTTCCCCCACCTGAAGCTAATCTGCAGCAGAAGACTTTTAAGACATTTCTATGTATTTCTATTTTTAAATTTCTATAAATGAAAGTACACTTTTTGAATAAATTTGTTAACAGCATGACAAAAGGGGAAATTGCTTATTATTAAGCCCAGTATCTACTTTTGCCATAATGTTTTCAAAGTGGTCTGCTGAAAACGAGACAACATTCATCTGCATGTGCATTTACGAAATCTAAGCTCAATGAGAAAAAAAACCGCTTTGGTTATTTAACCCTTTCCACCAGTCGCGACATGATGGTCATAAAGTTTAAACTTATTTATTTTACATTGATTGTGAAACAAGCTTTTTAGCTTATATTAATCATGCTCGATGTCTGCTTCCTGGAGACTTAACCAGTACTTGCGCCGTTTGTGTGGAAAAATCCCAAAGTCAGGACCCACTCATCACGGGACCCAAACCAGGGACCTTTGATACGAGAGGCCGATGCTCTACCTCTGTACCACTGTCTTCCATAGTCGAGTGAAGGCACGTTTCCTAGTCTAGTACTGTTTTTTTTTAACCCAGGGATCATGAATAAGTGAACTGTTACCGTGAGATAACTAAAATAATGCAGAGAGTGACGTAAAACCCCAATAAAACAAAACAAAACCATCTGCTGCAGATTTGTTGTTTGTCGGAAAGGATTAACCCTTTCCCTCATACGATAATTCTGCAGCAGACGACTTTGAACATATTTGGTCAAAAAATTGAAAATCTCTATAATTGAATATATAACCTATGACTAAAAGTGGAAAACATTGTGGCAAAAGGAGAAATTGCTTGTTTTGAGCAATTTCTTCTTTTGTCACTATGTTTTCAAAAAGCTGTCTGCTGCAGAGGCGTCAGAAAGTGTCTATATGAGGGAAAGGATTAATAGAAACCTCTTCATTTCAGTGAAGTTATATGGTGATTCTGATAACACTGTTGGTGCTCTGCAGTTTTACCATGAAGATGGGTGGAATTTTATCTGTGACGATGGGTTTGATGATGTCACAGCTAAGAAGGCGTGTCAAGAAATGGGATTTTTTGATGGAAAGGCCATCTGTTGCTCTGCGTTTAGGCCTGTAAGTCATTGAGGTGTTATATCTTTAAATGTGTTGATGCTATTACAGTGGATAATTCAAGAATTTTGCTATAAGGAGAAATAGCTTTTAACTCTTTCCCACCTGCAGACGCATTTTGGTGGAATAGCAGCAGACGACTTTTGAAAAGATTGTGGCCAAAGGTGAAAAGGAGCAATTTCTCCTTTGGCCACAATCTTTTCAACTTTATTTAACTATTCAGCAATCATTTATAGAGATTTTTAGGTTTTTATCAGTATGTTTTCAAGATCATCTAAATATAGTTCTTTCAGATTATTATTTGATGTTTATTTATAAATTTTGTTTATGTCAATGTATGTCAATGATGAGATACATGTACCGGTATGTGTATAAGTCAAATAAAATCTATCTATCTATTTTTCTATGAAACAAGTCATTATTATTACATGTATCACTACATTTATTAGTATGGTGTATGAATCATGCTATTTTTAGAATATGACATATTGCTATTTTTAGATTTTTTTTTTCACAAATATAAACTAAGATGCCTGTGGTTTTATTTTTCAGAATACTTGGTCATTCATCCTGGCGAACAACACTTTACACTGTGACGGTTCAGAGAAGACTATTTATGACTGTTTACAAAACAGTTCCTGTCCGTTCAATCAGTATGCCTCTGTAGCCTGTTTTAAACCCGATACACAGATTGACGAAGGTATGTGAAACAATGACCTATTGACGCATTTTTTATGACTTGGTCAAGTACAAGGAATTAACCGGTCAAGCAAAGCAAACCCACCTGAGAGTTGTCATGCATAATAAGCAAGTAACTGGTATAAATTGAACAGTTTAATTTCAGCTCGCCAAATGACTATAAAGCTGAGCCCGTGGGTGAACAACCCCAGTGAACGAACAAACGGTCAGGGAGCTCAGCTTCCAGGTAGTGGTCAGTCCAAGGCCAATTAATATGCTATATGTATTACGTTTAATTTCAGTCAGGGGAGCTCAGGTTGATGGTAGAGGTTACTCCAAGGGCTTTGCAGTCAGGGACTGCAAACCAACAACTATGCTACATGTATTATATTAACTTATACTATGGAACCAGCAGTCTTGAGTTAACCCTTTCCAACATACAGTAAATCTGCAGCATACGTTTTTGAAAACATCTGAGCAAAAAAACTGAAAACGCTATACATGTAGTATAGATTGAAGTTTTTTTTATTCAATAGAGTTGAAAACATTGTGACAAAAGGAGAAATTGTCTGCTGCAGAGGCGTCATTTTTGTGTTTGTATGTGGGAAAGGGTTAAACATAATACTGCACAGGTATAATAACTCTGACAGTTAAAAACTCAGCCAAAACGAAACATACATCTATTTCTCTATCTCTTTGTCAACTTTGTTGACATAATCCATTTCCCACATTCATTAAATTAATATGAAACAGACAACTTTGAAACTACAGTCACTACCCCCGAAAAATATGGAAATCTCTTTAAATGAAAATAATTATTGAATAAAGTTAAAAACATTTTTGCAAAAGTAGTCTGCTGCAGAGTCATCCGAAAGAAGGGTTAAATTGTTGAGGCATCAAAAACAAATGTTCAAATACTAAATCTTTAACCCCTTCCAACCTGTAGACGCATTTTGACGCAATAGCAGCAGACGACTTTTAAAAACATTGTTGCTAAAAATGAAATTGCTCATGATGAGCAATTTCTCCTTTTGCCACAATGTTTTCAACTTTATTTAACAATATCTTATGGAGATTTTTATGATTTTTGTCTTGGCCCTTTTGTTCACTGACAAGCTCAAATGATACCAAACTCAGTGGAACCTGTGTATAAAGACCACCCATGGGAACACAACAATATGGTCTTTGTTCACAGGTGGTCTTTTTTTACAGGGTCGTTTATGCAGAAAATCTAAAAGTGTGGCTGCTATAGACAATGAATTGCTATTCTATTGTGGACTTTACCACAGGTATAATTGTGGGCCAGGCTGATCTACAGCCAAATAGTTCCTAAAAATCATTTTTTTGTGTAGAAGTTATTGTATACCTCTTAACCCAACTGTATTGACTATGTGGCAATGAGTTTCATTTCAACTGGATCTGTTTGATTTGAACAGGTTTTTGTATTTTGACTTTGTCTGATAGTGGAAAACAGTTTTTGACCCTGCCCAATTGTGTGCAAATTGACCAGATCCATCTTTGTGGAGTGATTTGATCATTTCTTTTTGACCTGAAACATCTTTAAATATATTTTCAGAGAGCTATTCATTCAGGCTATCAGAAGGGACGAGAGGAGTGATCGAAGTTCGCCATTTTGACGAGACTGGGTACATATGTAGTCGCGATTGGGACGACGCTGATGCAGGGGTTTACTGTCGTACTCTAGGATTTCTTGACGGCATAGCGTACCAGTACTCCGCATTTTCAGCAGAGGGTCTCACTGGTCCATACTGGTTGGCGGGTTTTAACTGTAACGGGTCGGAGAAGACGTTGCTTGATTGCCCACATGATGATCGTCGTAACCTTGGGAACTGTTCCAAAAGTCATTTTGCTGCTGCCCTCTGTTTCAATGAGTCTGGTAGGTACTGTGTTTGTATTTTTGTGTGTTTTCCAAAAGTATCAACATTGGAACTTAAGCCTCTTGGAAATTTGTTTTCTTTCTAACCCTTTCCCACATATAGACGCTTTCAGACGCCTCTGCAGCAGATGACTTTTGAAAACATTGTGGAAAAGGTGGAATTGCTCATGATGAGCAATTTCACCATTTGCCACAATGTTTTTAAACTCTATTGAATAATTAAACTCTCATTAATGGAGATTTTTCGCATTTTTGATAAGATGTTTTCAAAGTCTTCTGCTACAGATTTGTTGTATGCAGGAAAGGGTTAATAAATCTTCTGCATCAGGAAAAGGTTGGTCTGTTTTAGGTCATCTGAGGTTTAGGTCACCTGAGCACAAAGTGTTGGTTGAGCTTTTATGATCACTCATAGTCGGGCGGCATCCGTCTGTCTGTCCGTCTGTTTACATTTTCCTTTTTCCTACTTCTCTTCTTTAAACCAATGAACCAAATTCAAAATAATCTAACCGGAATGTTCCTATGGTGGTCCTCTTTCAAAAATGTTCTTAAAATATAATACCATGTATAACTTTGGTTGCTATAGCAACAGAAAGAGGGAAATGTGCAAAGATTTAAAAAAAAATAACTGACCAAATTCGAAGATTATTTTGCACAAATGTTCCTTAGGTGACCCTCTACCAAGATTGTTCAAATTATTCAATTTAAAAACATTAACTTGTTTTACATTATATATGTAAAGTTAAAATTTTCTTGTCAAATAGTACTGTCCCTATTTGAAAATGATATGGCACAAACGTACCTTGGATGACCTTCTAAAATGATTGTTGAAATTGTTCTCACACTTAAATGTTTTCAGGAATAACCTATCGCATGGTTGGTGGAGAAAATTATGGTCGCGTTGAGATGTCTGTCGGCGGTAAGTGGGGAACCGTGTGTGACAAATACTGGGACAACATAGAAGCAGGGGTATTTTGTCGTCAGATGAATTTTACAGATGGAGAGGCGGTTGGGCGAGCTCATTTTGGGGAAGGCGATGGAACAATCTGGTTGAGTCACCTCGAGTGTAAAGGGACCGAGAGCAATATACACCAGTGTCCGCACAAAGGGTTCGACAGTCCCGTGTCTAGTTCGTTCATTAACTGGTTTTTCTCGGTAAAATGTCAAACGCACAGAGACGATGCAGGAGTCTTCTGCTATAAGTCAGGTAAGCATCCAGTGGTTGTTGTGCCAATTTTCTAATATTATCTCTTTCCCACTTACAAGAAATATGCGGCAGAAGACTTTGAAAAAATTTAGCCAGAAATATAGAAACTCTAGTTGAATGAAAGTAAATAAAGTAGAAAACAAAGTGGTAAAGGAGAAAGTGTTCATTATTAGTCATCTGCTGCAGAAGCGTCTTTTCATGTTTAATACATATTTAATTCATGTTTAATCCATGATTGATTCATGTTTAATTTGTGTTTGTATCAATGTTTGATTCATGTTTAATCCATGTTTGATTCACAGTTGTATCAGTGTTTGATTCATGTTCAATCCATGTTTAATTTGTGGTTGTATTAATGTTTGATTCATGTTTAATCCATATTTGATTCATGTTTAATTCATTCATCATTACTGTAAATGTTAAAATTAAGTATGTTTGTTCATATTTTCCTGTCATGTATATTGTATGTATATGTATGTGTTTAGAAAATGTACTTTGTACACTTCATTATTAAATGTTCTATCTGGCTGTCTATGTGCGAAAGGGCTATGTACATCTTATTATCTGCCAAAAAATTACAAGTGTGCTTATTAACCCTTTCCCTCATCTGACAATTTTGTAGCATACGACTTTGAACATAATTTGTCAAAAAATAGAAAATCTCTATAATTTAATGGATAATCTATGACTTAAGTGGAAAACATTGTTGCAAAGGGAGAAATTGCTCGTTTTAAGCAATTTCTTCTTTTGTCACTATGTTTTCAAAAGGCTGACTGCTGCATATGCGTCAAAAAGCGTCTATATGAAGGAACGGGTTAACTCTTGACTTGATTAAAGCATTTTAACGTTGTATGCTTTAACCCATGCCAATATGCAACAATTCTTCAGCAGATGACTTTGAAAACATACCCGAAAGTTTTTGAAAACTTCCTTTAAATGAAAGTACATAATTTATTAGAGTTGAAAACATGGTGACAAAACATAAAATTGCTTGTTTTGAGCAGTTTCTGCTGTTGTCGCCATGTTTTCAAAAAGCCATCTTCTGCAGAGGCATTGGAAAGGGTCTATATGAGGGATAAGGTCAACAGTACCATATAATATTTTCTTACAATGTGCCTAAATGTGTCTGCAAGTGGGAAAGGGTTAAGAATATTTGAGACAAAATTATTGACATCTGGAAAACTGGAAAAATCTGGTTTTTGATACAGCATTAAAAAACATTTAGGGAAAAGAAGATATTGCTTGGTTGTCATCTTACATGAAATCTTACGTTACACTGGTTTTCTCTCAATGTAATGTTATATGATACAAAACCAACAAGCAACAAGACCCTTTCACAAACACAATAAATCAGCAGATGACTTTTAAATTATCAAGTACAAAAAAGAAATTCTCTATAAATGATAGTATGATTATTGAAAAGAGTTGAAATCATTGTGGCAAATGGAGGAATTGCTCATTATGAGCAATTTTTCCTTTTGCCACAATTATTTCAAAAGTCACTTTTGATCTTGCTCTGCACTGTTTGACAATAAATCAAAGAAAGTATCTAGAATCCTCTGTAAACCAGTATCGTATCCATAAGCATAAAAACACAGGCGGGTCTTTTTCCACATGTGTAATAATGACACCAAGGCATTTTATATATATAATTATAATAATATTTGAGTGATTCTATTGATATGATTTATGTTATAAAATACAGTCCAACCTGTGTTTAAAGAACACCCATGGGAAGACAACAATCTGGTCTTTGTTCACTGGTGGTTTCTAATTACAGGGTTATTTATGCAGAAAATGGGTAGTGGTGAGATTAAAAGAGTGGTTGTTATAGGCAGGGAATTGATTAACAAAGGTGGTCTTTAGCACAGGTTTCACTGTATGTCTTGACAAGTCAGTATGGTGTCCTGCATCTGGTACCTGTGAGTGTTAATTATGAATATCTGTGGTCTAACTAAAATGACTTGTTTAAAATAATTACGCTTTGTTTGTTTTTTTGCAGAACACTTCTCATGTATTCTTCCCAGTAGCTCAGTCGATAGCAACATTGGCTGTCAATCCAGGGGATTGTGAGTTTGAATCCCAGCTCGGCCAGCATACTTTCTGACGTTTAACAAAAGTCACTGTGACATGCGTCATTAATTTTTCATCAATGGGCTGTTTAACAGTCTATGTGGAAAAGCAGCCTGTTGCTTGGAAAATATGTTGTGTGGTGTACTGGTGTGGGAAAACCAGGAAATGCATGAGTAGGTGAACTGGTTGCCGTGATATGACTGAATAATTGTTGAAAACGGCATTCAACCCTTATCAATCTATCTCATGTATTCTTAATTTTAGTGCGACTAAGCAACGGCCCAAATTCCAATTCGGGAGGCTTACAGATCCATAAAGGTGGTAAATGGTATGGAGTGTGTGATAGCTCATTTGACAGGAACGCAGCTCTTGTGGCGTGTAAAAGTATCAAACCTTCAACCTATGTGGATGCTAGACCAATACCAGGTTAGTCGATTTGACCCTTTCCCACATGCAGACGCATTCTGATGCCTTTGCAGCAGATGTCTTTTCAAAAGTCGTCTGCATGAGGGAAAGGGTTTTGTTTAACATCAATTGTGAAGCAAGTTCTTACAAATTATTTTAATCACTTTTGATGTCTGCTTCCTTGCTTTTCAACCAGTACACACACCAAATGTGTGGGCAGGTCCCACATTTTGCCTTATGGCTCTTACTGGAAATGGAACCCTGGACCCTAAGATCACAAGGCCAGTCCTTGACCTATCCCTGGCTTTCAACCAGTGCACACACACCAAATGTGTAGGGGACTCCCATAATATGACTTATGGCTCTTACTGGAAATCGAACCCTATACCAGTGGAATACAAGGCTGGCCATCTGAACCTATGAGCCTTGGTCTCCAGGAGTAACGGTTTGCCAAATAAATGTTGTTGTTGTAATTGTTGTTGGTTTGTTGAGATCATAAATGCCTCATGGTTAGTTTTATTTACTGGAGTGCAGAGTGCAGCTCAAGTACCAAATCTAAATGGCTATTTGACTATACTATTTAGGTTCAGCATATGGTGATTTGGACGGAGAGATAATGTTTTCCAATGTGAAGTGTAATGGTTCCGAGACAGATTTTGAACAATGCGAAAAAGAGTTCAATGCGCCTTGTCCGTCGGGCCATTACGTGTCTGTCCACTGCAGTAACCAAACCATTGTGGACGATGGTGAGTAGGTCTTTTTTTATTTGTTCCATTCCCTAATACGGATGACTTAACCCTTTCCCTCATACGACAATTATGCAGCAGACGACTTTGAACATATTTTGTCAAAAAATAGAAAATCTCTATAATTGAACGGATAACCTATGTGGCAAAGTGGAAAACATTGTGACAAAAGGAGAAATTGCTTGTTTTGAGCAATTTCTCCTTTTGTCACTATGTTTTCAAAAAGCTGTCTGCTGCAGAGGCGTCAGAAAGCGTCTATATGAGGGAAAGTGTTAATTGTGATGCCTTATGCAGCAAATGATGTTTGAAAACATTTTGAAATGGAAGCAGGAATGTGCTGAAATCAAGCAATTTCTTCTTTTTGCATGATGTTTTCAGCTAACTCTACCTTGAATTTATACTTTCAATTACTGATGAGCAATTTATCCTTTTGCCACAACGTTTTCAATTTTAGTAAATATTATATAAATATTGCATGGCTTCCAGTGTGACAGTACATCTTGTCAACATGAGGAAAATACTGTTACCCAAGGCGAAGCCAAGGTTAACAGTATTTACCCGAATGTTGACAATATGTACTGTCACACTGAAAGCCATGCAATATTTATTTTATTATACCAAACAAAATGACACGTTTATTCAATGTATTCTGTACCTTTGTAGGGGAGGTGAACATGGGTAGATGTACTACAATGTAACACACACATATGAATGTACCAGTTAACAGTATACTGTAACGTGGCACACGCGTCTTTGGCTAAATGTTTTCAAATCATTTGCTGCTGATGTTTCCCTTTCCCTCATACGACAATTCTGCAGCAGACGACTTTAAACGTATTTTGTCAAAACATAGAAAATCTCCATAATTGAAAGGATAACCTATGACTAAAAGTGGAAAACATGGTGGCAAAAGGAGAAATTGCTCGTTTTGTACAATTTCTTCTTTTGACACTATGTTTTCAAAAAGCCGTCTGCTGCAGAGGCGTCAAAAAGCGTCTATATGAGGGAAAGGGTTAAGCAATACAGGATCACTATAAGCAGAGGTCCAGATAAGGAGGAGTATTCAGCTCTTTTTCCAACAATTTCTTTCTTATTATTAACGCAAACCCTATGCTGTGAGTACTCAAAAGAATCGTCCCACAACATAGGGTTAGAGGTTCAAATAAGAATTTTTGAACATGCAAAACACCCTTATCTATAGCTCTATAGTCTTTTTTCTTTTTATTAAACTCTTAAAGTCCCACATGTAACAAATCCGCAGCAGAGCATTTTGAAAACATACATGCAAAACTATTAAAATCTCTGGAAATGAGATTAAATGAGATTATGAAAAATGAATCGCTTTAAAAACATTGTGGCAAAAGAGATATTGCATCATGAGCAATTTCACCATTTGTCCAAAGTTATATGCTGCCAATACATCAAACTGACCTTGCAATTGGGAATGGGTTAACGTTAACACTTTTTCAGATGACTTTTAAAAGTATTGTGAAAAATATATGAATCTAGACACATCCCTTGAAGACAACTTTTGAAAACATTGTGGCAACAGGATAAAATACTCAAAAGTAGCAATTTCTCCCTTTGCCAAAATGTTTTCAACTCTATTCATTTATTGAAATATTATTTGTTTTTGCTTAGATGTTTTCAAAGTCGTCTTCTAGAGATTTACTGTATGTGGGATATGGTTAACCCTTTCCCACGTACAACGATTCCGCAGCAGACGTCTTTGAATATATTTTATCAAAAAATAGAAAATATTTTCATGGATAACCTATGACTAAAAGTGGGAAACATTGTGGCAAAAGGTGAAATTGCTTGTTTTGAGCAATTTCTTCTTTTGTCACTATGTTTTCAAAAAGCCATCTGCTGCAGAGGCTGTCAGAAAGCGTCTATATAAGGGAAAGGGTAAACTTGAATGATACTGTATTTCAGGGTTTAAAATGAGACTAGCCTACGACAGTCTTGCAAGTAGAATGCACGGCATACTCGAAGTTCAGGTGAATGGCGTCTGGGGACGGGTTTGTTTACACAACTTCAATGACTCTGCCGCGTCTGTGGCATGCAGAGAACTGGGTCACGACGGGGGCGTGGCTTATTTACATATCATGAAGAATGACAAGCCTATTTTAATGACTGACCTCAAATGTACAGGTAATAACATTTTATCATACCGTAAAACAATTTAGATTTAAATTTGCAAGGTCAAAATTTCGCAATTTTTGGCCAAAGTAAGGCTTTTTGGCTGGATTGCTCTAGCAATTCCGGTCTATAGATTGGCGATGTCCGTCCGTCCAAGTAACAAGTTCTATTGATTTCTATGGTTACTTTGACCTTGACCTTGGTTTGTCGATTTTCAAGGTCAAATTGCCGACAATCCAGCCTTACCGTCTTCAGCGGTTTCTTGTTTTAAATTTATTTTCATAGAAATAAGTGTATACCTTTCTCCAAAATGCATTGAATATATGACATTGAGTTTAAATTCATTGTAAATGTGTATAGGATGCACTGGAAATGATTGATTTTATCATTTTAAGTATTTTGACCTTGTTTAAAAAGTGAAAATAGAAAATGTGAAAAACCAGTTTCGTCCCTGACTGATTTCATCCAAAATGACGGTAACCATTTTTGCCGGGTGAGATCCTTCTTGTTTAATACATGATCCCCCCATTTTCTTTGGATTATTTTAAAGATTAGAGGTAACTCATTTCAATGATATAGGGTGTTCTACATGGCTGTGACACTTAACCCTTTCCCTCATACGACAATTCTACAGCAGACAAATGAACAAATGTTGTCAAAAAATAGAAAATCTCTATAATTAAATGGATAACCTATGACTAAAAGTGGAAAACATTGTAGCAAAAGGAGAAATTGCTTGTTTTGAGCAATTTCTTCTTTTGTCACTATGTTTTCAAAAAGTTGTCTGCTGCAGAGGCGTCAGAAAGCGTCTATATGAGGGAAAGGGTTAAGGGTTGAAACTGGTTGTTTTACATGGAAACAAAGATGGCATATATTTTGGTGTATTGTGACCCATATCAAAGTTTACCTTATATTTCAGGAAATGAGTCGACGATAGACCAATGTACAAGTAAAAAGCTGACCCCTGACCTCCAACACTGTCACTATGGTGCCAATGATGCTGGAATAATTTGTTACAAAAAAGCAGGTAAGGATCGATTTTCACACATACAAAAAATCGGCAGAAGACCACTTTGAAAATGTCTAGGCATAAAATATTAAAAATCTCAATAAAGGAAAGTATAATTATTAAATAGAATTTAATACATTGTAACAAAGGGGAAAATTGGTTTTTATGAGTTTTTAAGAGTCTGCTGCAGGGGCGTTAACTCATTACTTCACATGACTTTTCATAGGTCGTCTGCTTGACAATCATCAGACGAACAATTTCACCAATCTAGAAAATTGAAAGATTTATATTGATAAAGAGCTGAAAATATTGCAATAAAAGGTGAAATTGCTAAAACAAGCAATTTCACCTTTCATTGCAGTGTTTTCAAAAGTCGTCTGCAACAGCATGCTTCAAATGTCGTCTGTGTGAAGTAATGGGTTAATCTTGTTTAAATAATGTTTGGTGACATGTATTTTCAGACAGCCTAGAATTCCAGTTCAGACTGAACGGGGGTAGTGACTCATCAACGGGGCGTGTCGAGATTGGGTACGGGGACAGATGGGGACTGGTGTGCTCTTGGTCATGGCAGACGGCAGACGCAAAAGTTCTCTGTCGCTCCCTCGGTTTCAAGGATGGAATTGTGGTCTATGACGTCAATAAGTAAGTCACCTTCCTTTGATCCTTTACCGGTCCGAGAGCCTTCTGCTTTGAAAACATCTGTTGGAGCGAGAGATGAGAGATGAGAGTGATCAGCTGTCAAGTCTAACAAAAGACTTTTACAGTTTTCCACATTAAACAAATGCTGGAATAGCATTATGACTGATGCATCAGTGTCGCGATAATTAACTCTTTCAGCGCCAAATTGTTTAAAGTAGACTCTTCAATGTCCAAAATCGGGTGTGTCCATTTCTCAATTTATGAAAGTTTTGGACTATTTTGGTAACTAAAAGGCAAACAATGCTGATTTCAGGTGAGACAGCTCGTTACGAGCTGACTCACCTGAATCTGCATTGTTTGCAAAAACCTCAATATTGCCTGTGGCGCCGAAAGAGTTAAAACTGGAAGTACGGGTAATTTACCTAGGAAACGGACAAACTTTTAAGGAAAGAAAGGGAGGCCACTCGTATATACTGGAAGGCCTTATATATCAACACAGTGGCCTCCCTTTGTAAGTAAAAAAAAGTCAAATTATTCCCCTGGGTTCAAAATTGGCCCCGTCGCAAGGGTCACTTGTTTTATATAGAGATATATAGGGAAAATCTTTGAAAATCTTCTTGTCTGAAACTGAAAGGGTTAAGGTTTAGATATTTGGTGTGTGGCAAAATCTAGTAAAATCTAGTAGTCCTCTACGAAGATTTTTCAAATTATGCCCCTTAGGTCAAAATTGATATATGGTGAATAAAATAGTCTAGTAGTCTTCTACCAAGATTGTTCAAATTATACTCCTGGGTTCAAAAATGGCCCCACCCTGGGGTCACCTGTTTTACATAGAGATATATAGGGAAAAACTAAGAAATATTCTTGTTAAATACTAACTAGTACATAAACATTTCTTGGGTGACCATCTTTAGTCATATTAACTTGACAAAAGACAGGCAACATAGGGTGTGTTTTTTTTGCTCTGTGGTCATCTTGGGCCTCTTGTATTGGCTTACCTGACCACAAAATGAGTTATTGTGGTTGGCTTGACAAATCACATTTCATGACTGGGGCGAGTGATCCAGGGCCATCATGGCCCTCTTGTGTTTAAGTTAGTTTTTGGCTAGTTTACACTTCTGACTACTAGCATAGTTTTTCACTCAGTTTAACATAATCTGTCATGTAAAACTGCAAACAATCTTGCAAGACTTTATAAGAAAAATAAACACATGTATGGAGCAATCAAACGATTGGAGGGAATCATTGAGCATTGAGGATATTTGTCGGTACTGCCAGATGATTTGTACTCTTGTACTTACAACTTAATCTTTGATTTTTATTTCAGAATGAAGGAGGATACTGTTTATTATTTTTTCCTCATACACCATTTTTTTTTTCATTTCAGAGAACTCACGTACAAGAGCCCATGGGTGACTGGGTTTTTCTGCCAGGGTAACGAAACCACACCAATGACGTGTCTAAACACAGGCTTTAATTCAACATTTTTAATTGACCTTTGTGAAGGCCGTTCAGAGTCTGGGGCGTACACAAAGTGTTTTAATGAGGAAATACGTAAGTCATGTACTGTTAACCCTCCCTGATGCCTCTGCAGCAGAGGACATCTGAAAACATTGTGGCAAATGAGGGAATTGCTCATTGTCTCTTTTTAACAATTAAACCGTTCTTTATAGATAATTTTCATCTTTTTGCCAATATATTTTCAATATCGTCTGCTGCTGATTTGTTGTATGTGGGAAATGGTTAAGTACCCACATCATGCAGTTCTTTTGCATTATGAGAGATACATTGTGATGAAATACCACTTTGCTTCTTCTTACTTTATGCCTCTGAAACAAAAAGTGAAATTACTTAGGGTTTAGCATTAGCATTACGACTGACTAGCTTGTGTCAGGATAAATGGACAAGTAGCAGTGGTAACTTACCCAGGAAACGCTGTGATATGACTGACAAAATGTTGACAGTGGCATAATGAACCAATTAGTTAATTGTATATAATTGTATATCAATCTGCACTGCTGGCAATGAACACAAAACAAGCTATCTTTATTTGGTGGGTGTTTTTTTTTTTTTTAATTAAAATTAAAATTAGTGCCCAAAAAATAATTAAAATTTGATAGGTAGTACCCTTAAAATTGCTGGTCGTTCCTCCCTCCCCCTAGACATTTTTTCCTAGACCAGCCCTGACAGCTAAAAATGCATCTAAATGGACCTGCAGGTGGAAAAGAGTTAATCTTTCTGATTAATAGCAGCAATGTTTCTTGACCTCATATAATCAGATTCTGATACCTACATGTATGTAGCAGACAACTTTTTGAAAACATTGTGACAAATGGAAAAATTGCGCATTATGAGCAATTTCTCCTTTTGTCAGAAAGATTTCAAAAATCGTCTGATACAGAGGCATCAGAAAGCATGTTATTATACTATATATGTGGGAAAAGGGATAAACCTAAATGTATTTTTTTTATTAGGTCAGGCAGACATTCGACTTGTTGGCCCCAACAAGTATTCCGGACGGTTGGAAGTGTTTGTGACGGGAGCCAACCAGTGGGGAACCGTTTGCGATGATTTTTGGCGGAGTCAGTCGGGCAACATGGCTCCAGAGGTTGTCTGTAAACAGCTGGGTTACTATGGTGGGAAAGCTGAGCTGTCATCTGTATATGGCCCTGGTGAGTTCAAGCTTCTAGTATAATAGTCGATAGGCCAGGAGTCATATCCTGAGAGTTTGTCAAGAATTTCTGAGGAAATTCCTTAAGTACCAAGCGTCTATATGAGGGTAAGGGATAATTGTTAAGTACCAAGCGTCTATATGAGGGTAAGGGATAATTGTTAAGTACCAAGCGTCTATATGAGGGTAAGGGATAATTGTTAAGTACCAAGCGTCTATATGAGGGTAAGGGATAATTGTTAAGTACCAAGCGTCTATATGAGGGTAAGGGATAATTGTTAAGTACCAAGCGTCTATATGAGGGTAAGGGATAATTGTTAAGTACCAAGCGTCTATATGAGGGTAAGGGATAATTGTTAAGTACCAAGCGTCTATATGAGGGTAAGGGATAATTGTTAAGTACCAAGCGTCTATATGAGGGTAAGGGATAATTGTTAAGTACCAAGCGTCTATATGAGGGTAAGGGATAATTGTTAAGTACCAAGCGTCTATATGAGGGTAAGGGATAATTGTTAAGTACCAAGCGTCTATATGAGGGTAAGGGATAATTGTTAAGTACCAAGCGTCTATATGAGGGTAAGGGATAATTGTTAAGTACCAAGCGTCTATATGAGGGTAAGGGATAATTGTTAAGTACCAAGCGTCTATATGAGGGTAAGGGATAATTGTTAAGTACCAAGCGTCTATATGAGGGTAAGGGATAATTGTTAAGTACCAAGCGTCTATATGAGGGTAAGGGATAATTGTTAAGTACCAAGCGTCTATATGAGGGTAAGGGATAATTGTTAAGTACCAAGCGTCTATATGAGGGTAAGGGATAATTGTTAAGTACCAAGCGTCTATATGAGGGTAAGGGATAATTGTTAAGTACCAAGCGTCTATATGAGGGTAAGGGATAATTGTTAAGTACCAAGCGTCTATATGAGGGTAAGGGATAATTGTTAAGTACCAAGCGTCTATATGAGGGTAAGGGATAATTGTTAAGTACCAAGCGTCTATATGAGGGTAAGGGATAATTGTTAAGTACCAAGCGTCTATATGAGGGTAAGGGATAATTGACAAATTGTTGAAATTTGCGTAGAACACCATGCAAACAAAGCAAAAATATTTTGCTGATGCAACTGTTCATATATAACTTAAACCACTACTTTTTAGCTCGACTTTTTTAATGCAAAACCATTACAGATATTGCTTTGAAACTTACAACACTTATTCACCATCATTACCTCCATCAACAGACAAGAGTACATAACTCTGTCAAGGTTTTTGTAAGAATTATGGCCCTTTTTCGACTTCGAATTTTGGTAAGTTTTTGTACCAATTCAATTTTTTGTCAAAACTATTACAGATATTGCTTTGAAACTTACAACACTTATTCACCATCATTACCTCCATCAACAGACAAGAGTACATAACTCTGTCAAGGTTTTTGTAAGAATTATGGCCCTTTTTCGACTTCGAATTTTGGTAAGTTTTTGTACCAATTCAATTTTTTGTCAAAACTATTACAGATATTGCTTTGAAACTTACAACACTTATTCACCATCATTACATCCATCAACAGACAAGAGTACATAACTCTTTCCATGTTTTTGTAAGAATTATGGCCCTTTTTCCACTTAGAATTTTGGTTAAGTTTTTCGTACCACCCCACTTTTTTCCAAAACCATGAGAGATATAGCTTATACACTTACAATACTTATTCACCATCATTACCTCTATTTACAGAGAAGAGTACATAACTCTGTCAAGGTTTTGTAAGAATTATGGCCCTTTTTCGACTTAGAATTTTGGTTAAGTTATTCATACCAAATCTATTTTTTTTTCAAAACAATTAGAGATATAGCTTAAACACTTACTATATCTTTTTACCATCAATACCTCCACCAATAGCCAAGAGTCCATAATTTAGTGAAGGTTTTTGTAAAAATTAGGACCCTTTAACGACTTATAAAGTACTTTGCTCATAAATAGTATGATAAAGTAATTGCTTATGTTTTCTGTACCACCCAAAATAGTTTTGTTTTATTGGCAAGCACGAAAAAGTCGAGCATGCTGTCCTTTGACAGCTCTTGTTTTTTAACTTTTCAGGTATAGGAATGATTTGGTACGACAACCTGAGATGTTTTGGTAACGAGACTTCATTGTTTGAGTGTGAACATCGAGGCTTAGGAACCCACAACTGTAAACATTCCGAGGACGTTGGAGTCACATGCTTAGGTAAGTTTGTCTTCGTGCCTCCATTATGGTTTGTGGTGTTTTGCTGACATGAGGGAAAGGGTAAAAGTAATATATATTTGGGTAAGAACAATGAAAACCTAGATCACATTGTGTTTGTTAAAGAAGAGGTCAGTAGAAGTCTGTTTTAATGGCAGAGGCAGAGAATGTCTGATGCAGAGGCTTCAGAAAGCATCTTTGTGTGGGAAAAGGGTAACAGCCTATGTTGTTGATACCCAAAAGAAGCATCTCGCTGAGACGATTATTTTGTGTACTTACATCATAGGGCAATGCAACCTAACCCTTTCCCTCATATAGACGCTTTCTGACGCCTCTGCAGCAGACAGCCTTTTGAAAACATAGTGACAAAAGAAGAAATTGCTCAAAACAAGCAATTTCTCCTTTTTGCCACAATGTTTTCCACTTTTTGTCATAGGTTATCCATTCAATTATAAAGATTTTCTAGTTTTTTACAAAATATGTTCAAAGTCGTCTGCTGCAGAATTGCCGTATGAGGGAAAGGGTTAACACAATGCCAAATGTAGAAGTCAATAAGATGCCGTATCATCCAAATCATTTAGTCCTTTCCCACATACAATAAATAATTCTGCAGCAGACGACTTTGAAAACATCTAGGCACTCTCCCACTTGCAGACCGTTTGCAGCAGATGATACTAGAAAACATTGAGCATGAGAAAACTGCTCATGATGAGAATTTGTTTCCTTTTGCCATAATGTTTTTCACTCTTTTCAATGCAATTCTTGTTTTGTCAAAATGATTTCAATTAAATTCAATGAATATACTTGCATTTATAGAGATTTCAAAATGTTCCCTAGAGATTTTCAAATTTGACTGCTGCAGATTTGCTGTAGGGAGGAAAGGGTTGTAGTAAGATAAGGGTTAAACGGCTGTTAACCCTTTACCACATAGAAATGGCTGTTAACCCTTTCCCACATAGAACAAATCTGCAACAGACAAATTTAAATTTATCTAGGCAAAAGAATGGGGAAAAAATCTCTATAATTGAAAGAAAAATTACCGAAAAAAGTTTAAAACATTGTCGAAAAAGTAGAAAGTGCTTGCTTTGAGCTATTTCTCCTTTTGTCACAATATTTTAAAAATGTGTGTGCTACAGAGGCATCAGAAAACATCTATATGTGGGAAAGGGTTAATGCTGATGTTCCTTTCTTTTCAGTAACTCCACCCACTGTTATACCGATGATAACTGCAAAACCAACAACTCTATCAACATCAACAACAGTGAAAACAACAACATTCATACCAACAACAGTGAAAGTTACCAGTATGCAAACAACACCACAACTTAGCACTGTATTACCAACAGTAACAACAACAAAGCCACCAAGTCCATCAACTGCTTCTATTACCACTGTGAAGACAAGAGCTACATCAACAACAACTAAACCAACAACTACATCAACAACAGCTAAACCGACAACTACATCAACAACAACTAAACCAACAACTTCATCAACCACTAAACTAACAACTTCATCAACAACAACTAAGCCATCAACAGCCAAATCATCAACAACCAAATCATCCACAACGGTAAAGCTAACAACTCCTCTATCATCTCCAACAACAGCTCAATTTTCACCAACAACTAGAAAAGTAACAGAACCAACAGAAAGTAGTACTAGTTCTCCTATGACAAAACCACCCACAACTCCATCACAAAGTTCAACAGTATCACCAAAAACTACAGTCCCTTCCACATCGACAGTGAACATTCCAGATCGAGGTTTAAACAATACAGAGAAACTAATATTAATCCCTGTTCACAAAGCCAATCTGGCTGCGTACGTTTCTGTCCCGCTTGTACTTCTTTTTATGATAATTGCAATTATTTTCATTGTTTTATTAATTCGTCGCCGGAGACGATCAAATGAATATCATCAGGAAATATTGGATGATTCTGGAGTTCAGTGTAGCCCAGATGGGAGTGTGGGGGTGAGTAACAGACTGTATGAACTAAGCCCGGAACAATCTGACTATAACAACCAGACATCGTCTCCCGATGATATGGATGTTCGTAAAAACGGTGATGCCCACCATACAAAACCAGTGAATGGTAACAAGGGGAGCAACTCAAGTGCTTTTGCTAATCCGTTATATGAAGCCAATAATGAATTTGAAACTAGTGATAACCAGAACGGATGGCGTGGAACCCTTCCAGAGACAAATGAAATCACATTTCCTGTAGAGGATATGAACCATGATTTAAATTCAGCAGCTTAATCCTTTCCCTCGTACGACAATTCTGCAGCAGACGACTTTAAACAATATTTGTCGAAAAATAGAAAATCTCTATAATTGAATGGATAACCATTGACTTAAAGCGGAAAACATTGTGGCGAAAGGAGAAATTGCTCGTTTTGAGCAATTTCTTCTTTTGTCACTATGTTTTCAAAAAGCCATCTGCTGCAGAGGCGTCAGAAAGCGTCTATATGAGGGAAATGGTTAATGCTTTCCCACATGCGACAAATGTGTAGCAGACGACTTTGATAACATTTAGTCAACATATGTAAAAAAAATCCATTAATGAAATTATAATTATTGAATAGTGTTGTAAAACATTGTGACAAAGAAGAAATGTTCATGTTAAGTAAATTCTCCTTTTGCTATATGGTTTCTGAAAGCTGTCTGCTACAGATGCATCAAAATGTGTCGGCATGTGGGAAAGAGTTTGCTACTGGAAAAGCAACCTTTTGGCAATGTGATCAGATGAGAGCCATAGATCAGCATGCACATTTGTACAGTTTGATCAGGGTATTCCCATATGGGTATTCCCATATGGGTATTCCCATCATAAGCGCTAATGCATTTCTTACCAACAATGCTCTATTTTTGTATGACACGGCTTATAGAATAATCATAAGTAACATTCATCTGAGAGTACATGTATATACATTAATTTTGTATCAATACTTTATTATTAACCGTTTCCCTCATACGACAATTCTGCAGCAGACGACTTTGAACATATTTTGTCAAAAAATAGAAAATCTCTAGAATTGAATCTTAAAGTGGAAAATATTGTGGCAAAGGGAGACATTGCTCGTTTTGAGCAATTTCTTCTTTTGTCACTATGTTTTCAAAACGCCGTCTGCTGCAGAGGCATCAGAAAGCGTCTATATGAGGGAAAAGGTCAAGCCTTTCCACTGTCAGACCGCATTGTTGACACTTCTGCAGCAGATAACATTTGAAAACATAATGGAAAAGGGAGAAGTTGCTCATGATTAGTAATTTCTACCTTTGCCAAATTGTTATCAACTCGATTCTTAAATTAAGACTATCCATCTACAGGGAATGTCTATATTTGTTCTTCAAATATTTTCAAAGTTGTCTGCTGCAGATTTGTGTTATGGTGGGAAAGGTCTGACTGTGTCCCAAATGAAGACAACATCGTAGTTGACCTTCAAAAATGTTGTAAAAAAATGAGAAATTACATATTTTAACAATTTCTCATTTTCGTAAATTGTGTTCAGTTGATGCTAACCCAGTATCACATTCAAGAAATCTGCAGCAGATGATTTTGAAAGCAGTGGAATAGAAAAATAACTCCATTAATGTTATGAATTTATTGAATAGAGTTGAAAACATGGTGGAAAAAGTATAAATTGCTCATTCAAAAGGTGTCTGGTGAAAATGCGACTGCATATGACGGTAAAGCATATATATATATAGATGCTTTCTGACGCCTCTGCAGCAGACAGCCTTTTGAAAACATAGTGACAAAAGAAGAAATTGCTCAAAACAAGCAATTTCTCCTTTTGACACAATGTTTTCCACTTTTAGTCATAGGATAACTCCATTAAATTATAGAGACTTTCTATTTTTGGCCAGATTGCTCTAGCAATTCCGGTCTATAGATTGGCGATGTCTGTCTGTCTGTCTGTCTGTCTGTCCATCTGTCTCAACATTTTGGTTAAAGTTTGAGGTTGAGGCAAAATCTCAGCACTGGAAAGGGTTTCAAACTTGAAACTTTGCCTGAAGGTAACCAGTAACAAGTTCTATTGATTTCTATGGTAACTTTGACCTTGACCTTGATTTGTCAATTTTCAAGGTCAAATTGCAGACAATCCGACCTTACTGTCTTAACCCTTTCCCTCATACGACAATTCTGCAGCAGACGACTTTGAAGGTTTTTTGTCAAAACATTATTGAATGGATAACCTATAACAAAAAGTGGAAAACATTGTGGCAAAAGAAGAAATTGAACGTTTTTCTGCAATTTTTTCTTTTGTCACTATGTTTTCAAAAAGCCGTCTGCTGCAGAGGCGTCAGAAAGCGTCTATATGAGGTAAAGGGTTAAGCGGTTTCTTGTTTGACAAAATATGTTCAAAGTCGTCTGCTGCATAATTGTCTTATGAGGGAAAAAGTTAAAGGTCAAAGTTCTAATTTTACAAATGTTACTTTGATCATCTCCTTGGGTGCACTTAACCCTTTGCCACATACAGACACTTTCTGAGGCATTTGCAGCAGACGATGTTTGAAAATATTATGCTATAGTTGTTTCCAAACCTATTAAATACTTTTGATTAACCTATGTTTTGTTCAGATATTTTTAAAGTTGTCTGCTGCAGAGTTGCTGTATGTGGGAAAGGGCTAAAGCAGAAGACATATAAAAACCCTAAATATCACCATGTTCTATCAAAACAATTACTTTGTGATTATGTTGTTAATATATTGTATTACTTGTGTAAATTGAACTGCTTTTCAAAACCATGGAAATTGTAATAGTTAGTTGCAATTGGTGACGGAAGAGACGATAGAATACTTTGAAACATTATGAGCCATCACAGGATTTATGTGGGAATTTTTAGGACTCGGACCAGCCTTCGCATTTTTAATTTCGGTGTAAATTTATTGGGCTTCACTTCAAATGCACCGACTAATCTGAATCTTCACCGTACTCACATGTATTAACTCGTTTCTTCATACAACAAATCTGCAGCAGACGACTTCTTTGAAAACGGCTTGGCAACAATTTGAAAAAAAATCTTGGTCTGATAACTGAATAGTGTTGAAAACATTGTGGCAAAGGGAGAAATTGCTCATTGCGAGCAATTTCTCCATTTGCCACAATGTTTCCAAAAGTCGTCTGCTGCAGATGCGTCTACAAGTCGGAAAGGTCCGACCAAACACGGCTCCTATCTTTTCTATGTGAATGACGCATTATAAATGTATGATCCCCCTAAAGATTGGTACAATGTTATCATTTAAGCAATTGTGTACATGTTATTATGTGTTCTTGTTGGGTTATGTATTGCAACAAATAAAGTTCTATTTATTTAGTTATAAATGTTGGTTGATTAACACTTTCACTGATGACTGCCCCCTACAGGTCGGCTCAGATTGACCTTTACGTCGGCCAATAAGATTGTCGCTTACACAATCGATTACACAATCGTTTGGTATAAATAAACGATATGGAAAAATAATTTTCGAGTGTTTCAAATTTATATCACGGGCGTCGGTTGTATCGTGGGATATATCATCGAGCACGAGCTTACGAGTTGTTAGGTGTTTTTAATAGACGACCTATTATCCGATGTAGCCTGATCCAATATAATTACAGTGATGTATAATGGTCTGATTTGAATGCGATTGAAACATTGATAGATTGATTGGTTTGTTGGGCGGGCTTAATGCCGTTTAAAAAAAAATTCAGTCATATCACGGCGACAAGTTCACCTTGTCATGTGTTTCACAGCGTTCTTACACCAGTGCTACGCACAGCATACTTTCCAAGCAACTGACTGCTTTTCCACATAGACTGTAGGCCCACTAGGGAAGGACGAATGACCCTTGTCACAGTGATATTTGTCAAACGTCGGAAATAATGTTGGCCGAGCTGGGATTCGAACTCACAACCCCAGATTGACGGTCCACATCGGTACCGACTGAGCTACCGGGGCTCAGCGATTGAAACAGCACATTTCCTTATTATGCCCCCTTCGAAAAAGAGGGGTATATTGCTTTGCACAATGTCCGACTGTCGGTAGACCAAAGCTTGTCCGAGTGATAACTCAACAATGCCTGGACCTATGGTCCTCAAACTGGACTTGGAAGGTTGGGCCTGACCAGTAGATGAACCTAATTTTGAGGTCAAAGGTCAAGGTCACAGTGACCATGAACATGAAAAGCTTGCCAGAGTGATAACTGGACATTGCCTGCACCCATGCACCTCACACTTGACATGGAGACTGGTGGTGACCAGTAGATGACCCCTATTGATTTGAGTTTATTGTGTCTAAGGTCAAGGTCACAGTGACCTTGAACGCGAAAAGCTTGTCCGAGTGATTACTTGACATTGCCTGCACCCTTGGCCCTCAAACTTGACATGGAGGCTGGGGGTGACCAATAGATGACCCCTATTGATTTTGAGGTCATCTGCTCAAAGGTGGAGGTCACAGTGAACTTGAATGCAAAAAGCTTGTCCAAGTGATAACTACATTGCCTGCACACATGACCCTCAAACTTAATATGGAGGCTGGGAGTGACGAGTAGATGACCCCTATTGATTTTGAGGTCATCAGGTCAAAGGTCAAGGTCACTGACCTTGAATGCGAAATATTGTCTGAGTACTAACTTGACATTGCATGCACCCATAGCCCTCACATTGGGGTGACCAGTAGATGACCTCGCATAATTTTTGACAAACATCTCTTGTTTATTGTGAGAAACTACAGCGCAACTCTGCTAATAACTTTTGACAATAACCCTTTCCCACATACAGCAAATCTGCAGCATCAGTTCCAACATCTGAAGCAAACGACTGTAAGAACATCTAGGGGGGAAATAAAACATTATGGAAATAGGAGATACTGCTCATTATGAGCAATTTCTTTGTTCCTACCATGTTTTCAAACGGTTTCTTTCCAGGTCCTGTCAGTAGGAAAACGGTTTATTTTAACAATACTTATTTCAATCATAACTTACATATTTTGGATGAATTAAACTGGCATAAGAGATTCCGCGATGCAATGTAAAATTCAAAGCAGTGGTAAGCATCGGTTCCAACAGAGACATATAAATATATATGTGTTTATATGTCTCTGGTTCCAACATCTGAAGCAGACAACTGTGTAAGCATCGAGGGGAAAATAAAGCATTATGGAAATAGTTGATATTGCTCATTATGAGCAATTTCTTTGTTCCTAGCATGTTTTCAAATGGGTTTTTAGGTCGACTATTCGAAGAATATGAGAGCTTTACTACTCGCCCCGGCGTCGGCGTCTCCGTCGGCGTCCGGTTTTTTCATTTAATTTTTTAATTTTTCTCAATAAGTATTTGTGCTACGGCTTTAATACTTGGAATGTAGTTACATATTATACCTTTCTTCACACTGAATGCTGAAGATGCTGAGTGTGACTTTTTAAGAATAAATAACATGATTTTTGTTTGATTTTGAGAAATGAGACATTCCTTTCTAATTGTGATCATTCATTTATCAAATATAATTCTTCAACATATCAAACGGGTTTTGCATGATGTCAAACATTTCATATCCAACAATCTGTCTTCTCCGGTTTCACTCAATAACTTTTATCGATATTTCACCTAATCGATCGCCGGAGTTTCTTATCTTTCGGCAGTTTACGAAGATAACCGACGCAATTCGTAGGGGTCATAAATCATAAATCATCAGGGTAATTCAAACGGATTTAGCAGTTTTAATCTTGGTAGGTTAACGGTTTTATTATAGGGATATGCTATATTTAAACGAGCATAGCAAAATTTGTGTTTTACGTTTTAATATAAAATCAAGTTTAAAATTGATTTTTCATAAAAAAATAACCATTAATTTAATTAAAAAAAAGCCGAATCATGAATTTATAATAAAGTGTTTAATTAAAAAGTATAATCCGAGCAGTTATACTTTGGTCATTAAAAAACAAAGAGATTCACTTAGGGCTGACTTCAACCACCAATATAAAACTGAAAGTCGCTATATATATATATATAAAAAAAAAAAAGGATAATGTAAGATTTTTAACTTCTCAGCTTAATATGCAGATTTTAGCTATTTTGTATACGAAGATCAGAACCCATACTTCATAAGTTTGAAAATAAATTCAATCCAACCTGTATCAAAATAAACAATACAGAAAATCCATTATTCAGAAATGATATTAAATATTTTCATGAAGCTGATAACAATAATAATAAATATTATGTCGTAACTTTTAATTTAACACAAGTACATCTATTTTAAGTCACGCTGATAATAACAAATGGCAGAAAATGTCAATCCTGGTTTTTATGACCCAATTAACTTATAAAACGCCCGAGGCAGTGTCTATTAGAGCATTACAGATTAACCTGAATACACACATTTGACACTTATAATAATACATTAAAATTGAGATGATGTTTTGAAAAACAGCATTAAAAATAAAAACGGTATCCATTGAGAGTTCTCATAAACAGTATTAAAAAAATAGAAAATACATTTTGTAGTTTTAATTAACTTGGGTAGAAATAATAGTGTGTTAATAACAAAAGGGTTATCTTAATAACACAAATTGTGTTTCCTTAATTCTTTTCACATTTTATATAAAAATTACAAGAAGCTGGCATATTTTTATTGCAAAAAGGTAGCAATTAAAATGTTTTTATTTGTATATTATGAAAACAGTTTTTATAATATCAGGAATAGTGTATACTGCATTTCCGTTTGCACAGAAATATTGTCAACATACATTAACACTTTGTGAACAATAAAGTGTATTAATCTAAGATGATTTTAGTAAAGTTAATAACATTTGTGTAGATTACATGATTTTTTGTTTTTGTTTTTTATTACGCATCAAACGTATGTATTTAACAGTTTTTGGTCAGTATTATTTCCATAACCAACATCGGATAATCAATCCTAGTGAGATTGACAACGTATAATGATATCCTTCTTTAAACAAATGAATATACTTTACGAATGTGAATGCGAACTTATAAAAAGTTTAAAGGAAAACAAGTTATAACTAATTAACCAACGAAATTTGATGGCAATTTCTGTGTAATTATCAAAATTCATATGTAATTCAATAGGAATATAGGGTCACCTAATGTTTATATAAATTCCCCCACCTAAATTTTATTTCTAATTAAAACAAATTACATATTTGAAATCGAGAGATTTTGTTCTTCCCAAATATGAATGCGAACTTAAAATATAATAAACATTAAGAAAGTTATGCCCACATTTGTTACACTGCCCTTCTTATTTCTATATAGCCGATTATTGATTTTTGACTGATCGGTAGAAGACAAATTGTTGCATATGGGTAAACCTTTTTTTAAGGTTTTGCTATTTTTGGACTCGGTCAGTTTTAACATTTGCGTTTAGCTCAACGTTAAAGTTTCATAATTCAAATCAAATTTGTTAAGGACCATCGTACAATTAGGTTAGATAACTCCATTGTATCCTAAATATGGAGTAATGGCCCTTGAATTACTTAGAAAATTTTGCCACAATGTTTTCCACTTTTTGTCATAGGTTATCCATTCAATTATGGAGATTTTCTATGTTTTGACAAAATACGTTCAAAGTCGTCTGCTGCAGAATTGCCGTATGAGGGAAAGGGTTAATAGTACTTAAGTGCAATATAATGAAATAGTGCTTTATGTGAATAAGCGGCATATAGTCGATCGCGCTGTCCTCCGACAGCTCTTGTTTCCATATCCTTTCTGTAGCAGACGACTTTGAAAACATCTTTTCAAAAATGTGAAAAAAATCCATCGAGGGGAAAATAAAGCATTATGGATATAGTCAGAGACATATAAACACAAAAATCTCCATTAATGACAGTTTAATTATTAAATAGAGTTGAAAGCATTGTGGCAAATGAGCAATTTCACCTTTGCCACAATGTTTCCAAAAGTCGATTGCTGCAGAGGCGTCTGAAAGCGTCTATATGTGGGAAAGGTTAACAAAACTATTTAATTTTAATCATTACTTACATATGCTGACAGAACGATGAAATTGGAAAAAAATAACAAAGAAAGAAAATGAAATAAAAACAACATTGGAAGCCAGAATATAGATATCGAATGTATCATGGTATTATTATCGATAAATATTGAATAAA